>JAJOOS010020933.1:0-10743 GCA_029582725.1 Solanum chiquidenum | reverse complement strand
AAAACATAAAACAAAAGTAAAAATTGAGCTAATTGATAATAATAGTATAATAACCCAAAAACCATTAAAGTATAATTTTAATGATTTAACAGAATTTATAATCTTGAATCCATAAATTAAAATTCAAGGAAAGTCAAGAGCCAAGTCTAGGAAGTTCTCAGAGTCTTTTCAAGAAGTCTTTTGCAAATGCTTTTAACTTTGTTTTAAGACTTAAGTTTTGAAGTTCATTAAAGAATTAAGTATAGTTGAAGTTCTTTTCTTCAAAGAAGTATATGAGGACTATGTATTCCCAAAGAGATATAAAAATGTATTCACTTTTTAATAAGAATGGAAACTGAGATTTCCAAAGAGCCTTCGGGCTAGTTTTCAGAAAAGAGTAATAGTTTTCTAAATGAAGCAAGAGAGGAAACCTTGATTTCCAAGATAGCATTTGAGCTAAGTTTTTGAGTAATTATCTCAAACCAGAGAAGAAGTTGTTTTAAAAATATATGAGGTAAGTATATTTTGGGAGTAGTATTGAGCACCGATATGGGGACGTGAGTTCATATTAACTCAAGCCCCCATAAACCATGTAGCCATCATGGGCAAATAAAGGGTCATACTTTTTAGATGATTCCTTAGTGCTTTTCAGCATAGACTAGTGGATCCACTTAGTAGTTCAGGTTCTATACTGATGGCAAGGTATAGGACGGTCCTTGACAACGTGAGGTAAAACGTTGTACCATCACTTAGGCTCATAGTGATGGTTGTTGGTTAGAGAAACTCCCACAAAAGTTATTGTATTTTTATATATACATCAGTTTATTGTATTTTTACATACATTCCAGAGTTATGTTGTATCCTTCTATATACACAGAGTTAGCATCATGTTTTTAAATAGCTTTTCTTTATATTGCACTTGTTTTAAACTGTTTTATATTGAAATGAGTTCAGTTAAGTATTAATGAGTTGAGAAGAGCCAAGGTAAGTGTTTCTTTCAGATTCTCTTTCAAGACTATGTTGTTTTAGCATTCCAACTCGCATACTCGTACATTCTATGTACTAATGCCAGTTGGTCTGCATCGTCTTGTGATGCAGACTCAGGTAACCAGGATCAACATCCAACAGCTCGTTGGTCCAGCTTGAGCACTCAGAGTCTGTGGTGAGCCTCCTTGCATTCAGAGGACTCCTTTATTTGCTTTCTAGTTTTGTCCATTAGGATGTTGTGGGGTTTGTCCCAACATCCATCTCAGTTGTTTTAGAGGCTTCATAGACAGTC
This sequence comes from Solanum chiquidenum, assembly GCA_029582725.1. NCBI lineage: Eukaryota > Viridiplantae > Streptophyta > Magnoliopsida > Solanales > Solanaceae > Solanum > Solanum chiquidenum. The sequence goes on along the minus strand of JAJOOS010020933.1, from coordinate 9,485 downwards.
AGTTATTAGTTCTTTATTCTTCTCATTGTATCTTATGTTAAGACTTGGGTGGCCATTTTGGCCAAGTTGAATGTTTAATTCTTTTAACACTCTAAGTTATATTATTAAGCTATTTGAGTAAGTTCATTTGATCATTGTAATCATACTTAGAGTCTTCCGCTGAGTTAAGTAAGTCAGGCCAAGGGTTCGCTTGGGGCCAGCAATGATTCTTGAGTGCCAGTCCCGCCCAGGGTGTAGGCTCAGGGCGTGACAATAAGGTGACATGAGGTTATGCAAATATGTAAGGCAAAATCAAATGAAACCAAAGAAGTGATTTGAGTGTGAAGATCAAAGTCAAATACACTATATGTGAAAATTAATTTGAACTATAACCTTTATAGATGGTAATCTCAAAATTTGAAACAATACCAGGAGCGAAATCTAGTTTGTTCAAGCATATAACAACTAGTCTTATTCTTGTTTAGTATTTAAGAGATAAATTATATTTAGACATGAACAGTGACATGCCATAGTCTCGACACCACGTCCTAATGAGAAGTAGGAATGGGTGATACTACGATTGTAAAGGACTGTAACGTTGTATTCGCCTAAGAAACCTCGAAAATTGTAGGAACCTAACTCATTCGTTTTGCCACGTTTAGTTCCAGTTTTCCATTCTTTAAGTAAAAGCTGATCCCCTGTTGGCAAGTTTTGGAATTTGTCGTCTGTAATGCACATTTGATAGCAACCTCCTCTGCCAAGAGCTGACCAAAGCATGATCCCATTCACACTTGGATGTGAGAATGCCTCTCTCAAAATTTGCTCCAAGTATACAGCTTGTTCTTCCTGTTTATACATATTGTTAACATCAACTTCCGTGAGCCAAATTTATCAAGAACAACTCTCATGAAAGCAGGGCTCACCGCACTAAAATGACTTTGTAGACCAATGCCAGCCACTTTAATCCCGCCCTTCTTGAGTTCCTTGAACTTTTCAATGTACATGTCCATGTTGATTCTCGGGTCACAATTTTCAACAATGTTGTATTCATTGAGAAACAGGGTTACTAATGGATCTGTGCGGTGAACTTTCTTTGAATCGCTTGACGAACTATTCCAGAAATAACATTATTCTCTTTAATATGACAAAGATCAATTGCTACAGCAAAATAGTGGACCCATTTCCCACATTAACATCAACATATTGTTACACTATTTGTTCAACACCTCTCGATAGTTCCTATAAAGTTAGTTATAAATACGTTTTTTGTTTTCATGTTAAATTTGCAACGTATATTAAAAGTAATTAATGCATTAATTAAACTAAGATAACCTATTTTTTCCTACTTTGATACATGCTTCCTTAATTAATTAGCGTCATTATTTTAAAGTGAGAAACAATAGTTTCTTCTCGCACTTGTATTCAAGTCTCATTAATAACTTGTTAGTTAATAATATCAGGGAGAATGAGGATATAATTAAACATTATGTTATATCTTGTTTCCTTCTTGAGATGGTGTTGCTTAGGAACTATTAACTCCTCTTGTAATCATTTGTCACATATTTATTTAAGTAAATTTCTTAAAATGACTTGCTTTAGCTAGTAAACTTCAACTCTATCTACTAGCTAAACTTCAACTCTAAATTAAAAAAATCCAAACTAATATCAATCTAATTCTCTTAAAAGTATATACTTAATATATTTGATAAAATATAACTATAATATTGTAATATATATATATATATATACACACACACACATACGATATTGATACATGTTTACACACGATTTATACAATATCGATACATTTTATATACACTACATAAATATTTATACAATATCGATATATTACATATACACTACATAACTATTTATACATCATATATACATGTTCATACACCATTTATACAATACCCATACATGTTTATACACTATCTATACAATACTGATACATTACATATACACTACTTAATTGTTAGTTATTAAAAACATAAAAAAAAATTAGTTATTTAACCACTATCAAATCGTAGCTAATAAAATAAAAGTATACTGTGGCTAATAAAAAGTAAAAATAACGTTATTTAGCCACGGTTAAATCATGGCTAAATAACAATAAACTGTGACCAACTATATTTCACTTTATTATTTGTTGGCTATATTCTCTAAGAAATTTACTCTTTTGTTTATTCAACATCTTACATTTTGTCACAACCACTGAGAGACAATTCAGCCAATTTCTCCATCATGGCATCCTCCTCCTTAGCTATGGGACAGTTTGATCTATTTAACAGTTTGATCTACAAATGGTTTGCAGTCTTCTTTCATTACTAGAAAACTGTAAATTACCTATGAATTTTATTTGGGGATTATTTCCGCAGAAATTTCTCATGAATTTTCATGCGAAAATATGAAATTCCTGAATTCTAGATTGTTTTACCTGCAAAAAATATTTTTCCAGAAAAATTGGTAAGTAAATTTGGCGTCATTTTTACAAAATTATTACCTGCAGAATTATTTAGGGAAAATAATTTGCTTGTATTTTTTCATAGGTAAATTCGCAAGTAATAAAAAAATGTATATATTTTTTTATCTTTTTCAAGAAAATTTCTAGATAACTTATTTGCAGATTTAGCTAGGGATAATTACTTGGGAAATTTTTTATATTTTGTATTACCTGGGGATTTATGTTCTACGAATTTTGTTGGGGATTTACTTGAAAATTTTCTAACTTGAAGAATTACTTGAGGATTTTATTTTTGTTAATTTTGCTTTGAGATAGTTTGAGGGATTTGCTTGGAACTATGCATACTTGATTTTTTTTAATGTAATGGAATTTATTTATTTTTGAAATCTAAGGATTTTTATAAAATTTGGAGTCCTCGAGAATATTTTCTTAAAAATAAATTTACCAAAATTAAAAATTATAATAATATAAAAAAAGACAATGACACTAGAATAAATTTTATTGTTAAATATTTAGTATAGTTTTAGATTAAATGAATTGTTATACAATAATATCAATCTAATACGGTGTTGGAACATTACCACAAATGCCAAGATCAATATTTTTTAACTAACACATAATTAATATTTAATCTCATCAAAAACCAATGATACCATTTTTTATTTTATTTTTTTATTTGAAAGATACAAAGAATTGAAATTACATGGAAAAATAACTATCATAATTATAATTAATTTTGATTTAATACTATTTAATAGTAAATTGTGTATTATTGAATAAGTTAAGCACTATTTTAAGTAGAAAAAAATTGATCATATACCTTATTAATGTGAAGTTTAATTAACCCTCGTTGATAGAATTATATAAAATGAAAAATAAATATTTTTATTTGTATATTCAATTAATATATTATTTTTTACCGAAATTCAAAATGATAAAATTCTCTATAGTGAGTTATTCAGTGATATTTATTTCCCAATATTTAATTAGGTATTTTAAAATATAATTATTAAAAGATAAATTTAAATTGTAAATGCCGCACATACGTAACAAGATATACTATCAATTATTGATTATAAGTTCCTTCCACATTAAAGTTATAAATATATTTATATTTTATTAATTATTTATTTATAAGAACTTTGAATGTATAATTTAAATTTTGTCTACATTTAATATGCTTAGCTATAGATATTATCTCATAGAAAGTGTAATATAAAATTTTCATGATATGTTGTGTGGTAGTGATTTATTCAAAATATATAAATAAGTTCTATGTTTCATTTTTTAAGAGTTAAATCACATGAACTTTAGCCAATATTTTAGCCAATATTTCAACATATGTTTCGTTACCATATGAATATGAGATGACTTTATAGTTCTTTTTTTATGTAATTTATAAATATTAAAATTATATTTTAATACTCAATTAATTTAATTTAATTTAACTTTAAAAATTAATCAAATCGAAGAAAAACACTAAAAAATAGTGTAATGACATTAGTACTAGTTGTACCACATCGATGGAATGTACCACATCGATGGAATACACTAAGAATTTTTCATATATAATGTTATGACTTAGATTATTGTGAGAATGTAGCAATTAGTATAGGTTGGGCATTGGGTAGTGGTCTGGGATTAAGTTGTGCATTTTTAATATAGGTGGAAAATTGTATTAAATTAGATTAAATACAAGTATTCAAGAAGAGGTGTATATATGTATGGGGTTTAATTTAATACATTAAATAATTAGATAGGAGATAATAACTAATATTTTCTTACAAAGAAATTTCTTAAAAAATTATTAGAATATCTTCATGCGGCTTTACTTAAGGAAAAAATGGTAAGAAAACTCCTATTTTGTTAATTCTTATAAAAAAAAATTAAAAAAATGGATTTTAAAGTAATTTTTGCAAAAAAATTCGCAAGTAATTTACATGCGAAATATAAATTCCTAGGTAAATTACTTGGGAATTTTGAAATTCGCAGGAAATAATTACCTAGGAAGGTTTTATCATTGAATTCTTTTTGGGAGGAAAATTTGTAGAAAACTAAGTTTCCTACGAATTTTCGTATACAATCCCTAGAAAAATCTCCAAATAATACACACTTTTCTTGTAGTGTTTTCTATGGGACGGCAACAGTCATATATCATATATGGGTATGAAGGAAAGAGACTAGGAAAATAGTGTAAGTTGTTGTCAAGATGTATGTTTGAGGGGAGGAATGTTGTGGTTTTTGCTCAATTTTTCATCTCTCAAATTCATATACAATACGTTTCTATGTGATGCATATTTTATAGACAGAGTGAGAATTAAGACGATGAAATAATCACACTCAATTTAATCTAACTGACCATCTTGAAAAGTACCAATTGTCGTGGCCTGTTGAAAATACTTTTTTTATCCCTTTCTAGTCTCGTGCATCTCGTGCGCTAAACGTGCATCTCGCATGCCACACATGCATCTTGTGCGTCATGCGTGCATCTCGTGTGCCACATGTGCATCTCGTATGCCACACGTGTATCTCGTGTGCAACACGTTCATCCCGTGTGCCACACGTGCGCCAAACGTGTATCTCGTGTCCCACATGTACATCTTGTGTGTCATACGTGCATCTCGTATGCCACGTACATCTCCTGTCCCAAATAGTTCTTTCATCCGTTTTGATTGTTCTTTCCTGATCAAAGGCTCCTGTTGTTAACATCAAATACTTCTTGGAAGTGTCACATAGTTGATCATATGAAAATTAATACATGTGATAAAGGTAATTTAATATAAGGAATTGTTTAACCCGTTATTTATTTATCACTACAAAAAATAAATATAATAGAAAATTATTTATAGATTATTTGGAAGGGTATTATTGATACACTAACGTAACAAAGTTAGATTATAAAAATTTGATTCAAATATTTTAAAAATATAATGATATCAAAATAGTACTGTTGTGCTGAATTTGATAAGCTAATATAATAATGTTAATTAGTTTTAGCGTTTGAAATTTGAAGAAGACACCAAAAAATAAATAATGTTATTTTACACATGTGATGCTGTGAATTTGAATTTCCCAAATATGAACAAATTTCTATTTTTATTTTTTCTCTATTCTACTGCACCAAACTCTCCTTTTGTCAATTGTATTTAATCTTTCTTCTTTTGGTTGTAGTAAGGAGACCTCATAGTTAGGAAATCAAGTCAAACTATTCTTACCCAATAAACTTTGGAAAGATTACATAAATATACAATTTAAGATATTATAATCTCTAAAAAAATTATCATTTTAAAAAAAATACAAAAATTCCCTCTCAGATACATCACTACACTCTGAAAAAGATTAATAATTGCTTAAATAATTAATTTTCATTATTACATGTTCCATTATTTATTGAATGTAACATTGAAAGTGTACCGAATGTCTTTTATAAAATGGAGCGAAAAACATTGTTTTATGGATAATATTAGTTGTACACATGTGATGTTTATAAGAATTTAAGGGTTTAATTCCCTACTGCTACTTTTACCTTATGTTTGGATTAATGACCTTGGCAAATTATTGATTTCCATTTTTATTTTACACATGTGATGTTGTGAATCTGAATTTCCCAAATATGAACAAATTTCTATTTTTATTTTCTCTCTATTCTACTGCATCAAACTCTCCTTTTGTCAATTGTATTTAATCTTTCTTCTTTTGGTTGTAGTAAGGAGACCTCATATTTAGGAAATCATGTCAAACTATTCTTACCCAATAAACTTTGGAAAATTTATATAAATATACAATTTAAGATATCATAATCTCTAAAATTTTCTACCATTTTAAAAAAAATTACAAAAATTCTTTCTCGAATACATCCTTACCTCTCGGATATATTCATCTCCTCTCGGATACATCCCTCCGATTAAGTAATGTATCATTTGCAACGTATTGGACAACTAAAAAAAATGTATTCGAGAGCAATGAAAAACTGAGATTTTTGTAATTGGAGAAACTTCTGTGATATGATGTAATTAACCTCCAAATATATAAGATTTTTGTACTTTATACATAAACTTTAGGCTTAAAATGTTTGAATCTTCCATCTATTAGTAGTATTCTTATGAGATGAGTATAATTTGATATTTATCAGAGCATATAAATAATATTGATGTAAATCACATTATTATATTTTTCTCAATTCAATTGCACCTAGTTGTTAGAAAAAGAATGATGATAATACAAAAAATTCAAAATAAAATTTACTTGTTATAGAGTATTGGTAGAATTTTCTCTAGTGCATGAACGGTTAGACTTGAATTTAGCATTTAAAGGTCATAAGAAATTATTTCAATTTGATTTTTCTCACATGACTTGCTTCTGTTAGGCATAATTCATGACTATTTATGTTTGGATTAATGAAACCTTTGACAAATAATAAATTCTCATTTTTATTTGTACACATGATGTTGTGAATTCGAATTTCCTTAAAAGTGAACTAATTTCTATTTTTATTTTTTCTCTATTCTACTGCACCAAACTCTCCTTTTGCCAATTGTATTTAACTTTTGACCAAATTCATAGGATCTAAATAATTGACCAAATTCATCTACTTTGTTAACACACCTAAATTTGAAACTTAGAAATTAGATAATTCCCCAAAAAAATGAAAAAAACAAAAGCAAATTTTGTGTGCCAAACGTGTATCTTATGTGCCACACGTACATCTTGTACGTCATACGTGCATCTCGTGTGCCACACGTGCATTTCGTGTGCCACACGTGTATCTCGTGCGCCACACGTGCATCTCGTGCGCCACACGTGCATCTCGTGCGCCACACATGCATCTCGTGCGCCACACGTGCATCTCGTGCGCCACACGTGCATCTCGTGTGCCACACGTACATCTTATGCGTCATACGTGCATCTCGTGTGCCACACGTGCATCTCGTGTGCCACATAGTTCTTTCATCCGTTTTGATTGTTCTATCCTGATCAGAGGCTCTTGTTGTTAACATTAAATACTTCTTGGAAGTGTCACATAGTTGATCATGTGAAAATTAATACATGTGATAAAGGTAATTTAATATAAGGAATTGTTTAACCCGTTGTTTATTTATCACTACAAAAAATAAATATAATAGAAAATTATTTATAGATTATTTTGGAAGGGTATTATTGATACACTAACATAACAAAGTTAGATTAATAAAACTTGACTCAAATATTTTAAAAATATAATGATATCAAAATAGTATTGTTATGCTGAATTTGATAAGTTGATATAATAATATTAAAATAGTGTTAATTAGTTTTAGCGTTTGAAATTTGAAGAAGACACCAAAAAATAAATAATGTTATTTTACACATGTGATGTTGTGAATTTGAATTTCCCAAATATGAATAAATTTCTATTTTCATTTTTTTCTCTATTCTACTGCACCAAACTCTCCTTTTGTCAATTGTATTTAATCTTTCTTCTTTTGGTTGTAGTAAGGAGGCCTCATATTATCAAGTCAAACTATTCTTACCCAATAAATTTTGGAAAGATTACATATATATATATATATATATATATATATACAATTTAAGATATTATAATCTCTAAAAAAAATTATTATTTTAAAAAAATATACAAAAATCTCCTCTCGGATACATCCCTCCCATTAAGTAATGTATCATTTGGAATGTATTGGACAACTAAAAAATTGTATTCGAGAGCAATGAAAAACTGAGATTTTTGTAATTGGAGAAACCTCTGTGATATGATGTAATTAACCTCCAAATATATAAGATTTTTATACTTTATACATAAACTTTAGGCTTAAAATGTTTGAATCTTCCATCTATTAGTAGTAGTCTTATGAGATGAGTATAATTTGATATCTATCAGAGCATATAAATAATATTGATGTAGACCACATTATTATATTTTTCTCCATTCAATTGCACCTAGTTATTAGAAAAAGAATGATGATAGTACAAAAAATTCAAAAAAAATTTGTTTATTATAGAGTATTGGTAGAATTTCCTCTAGTGCATGAACGATTAGACTTTAATTAGGAAGTTTTCAAATAATCTAATGAGAATCTAGTTCAATGAATATGGAGAAGAGGGGTGGGGGTGGGTGGAGGGGAATTATGTATCAAAACATATTTTTTTCATATATTCACCAGGGGAATAACTTTATTGCTAGTACTAGCTCTGTTACAATTTTTTAAAAAGATTTAGCAAGAAAAAGGGGATGAAAGGGAGGATTCGTATTTTGCTACTTAGGAATTTATAATTTTTGTAAAGAAATGTATTTAAAAAAAAAAAAAAGTGTCATTTGTTAATAAGTTTTTTTTTTCCCCAGTGTTTCCCCATGTGTCCATGTTTGTGACCCTTTTAAGTTGTGATTCATGTACATTGTACACCATGGGTAATTTTTCTTTTCATAATATTAAGGATCTCATGTTAGACGTTTGCTAAGCATAATCATTTAGTATTTTTATGTGATGAAGAACCATTTTAGTTTAATTTAAAGATTTGTTCGTTTCTTCTATTTTGATGTATTATGTAACTAGTGCACTTGGCCGCGCTTCGCGCAATCCTAAAATAGTATAAAATATAAATAAATATTAATTATTCAAATTTTATAAAGAAATCGTAATTATAATGAAACATCTTTCAACGATTTTTTTCATGATCCTTTATATATATATATATATATATATATATATATATGGATATTTGACCGAATGAATATGTGTGAGACATTAAAGTAATTCATTTAAATTAATTCATAATATTAACTTAACTAAAAAATAGTAATGGAAGAGAAAAGAAAACGTCAAAACTTGATAATGCAAGCCTAAGAGATAATACTCTCGTTTTCGTGTAATGTCGTAGATATGATAGAAATAATATGATGATTGAATCATTTATAAATGATCTAATATGATTTTAAGATGTACAAAAAAAAGATCTAAAATATAAATCACCCTAATTACCAATTAACATGTTGATGGAAAAAGTCAACATATTAGTGAAATTATGAAATGATTGTTAGCAACTTAGCATT
>JAJOOS010020932.1:0-22370 GCA_029582725.1 Solanum chiquidenum | reverse complement strand
AATTACTAGTTTTTAATTAAAATTTTGATAATGGTCTTGTTTGAGGTTTGCTCAGTTGGTTGAGCACCTTCCGTCCCTCATTGATGGTGAGGATTACCTTCCCCTTATCTCCCCGCCCCCCCCCCCCCCCAAAAAAAAAGAAGTTTATGTTGCACTAAAAGTAATTGACAGTTTTGCAGTAAACCTTCAGATTTTGCTCCAAGACATTTGTTACAAGCAAAATCTCACAAACGTACATAAAGTTTTTTTAAAATCAAATATAGGTACAGAGAGTTCTAATTAAATGAAACATCAATTTGGAGTATATTTGTCTTCGTCTTATGTATCATGGGTGCATAAATTTAAAAGATTTTGTCGTACCTACTAAAACTATTTTCATTCAATTTAATAGCAATCCCATGTAAAAAGAATGAACGAATATCATTTTTAGGATAATGTCACTCAAATCATCATCATCATCATATATATATATTATTATAAGTGGGAAGCTCCAAAATGAAAAGTTGAATTACCATTTTGCCCTTTACTAAATTAAAATTTGATTAAATATAAATATTTTAATCACATAATGGTAGAATTTGAAGTCTTTAAGCCCTTTAATAATTAATTACCATTTTCTTGATAAATGAGTACATTGATATTGCTTTTAATCGTAATCATAAATCTCATAATGAAAGAATTTTAAAAGTTATGATATGGAAAGTCATTCATCACTTTAATGTACACATCAATTTAAATTTAAATTTAAAGGGTCATTTCCTAATGCTATTTAAGAACCAACATACAAAGATGAAAGTTCACAATAGGAAATCGAATTAAGGAAATTGCACAATTCAACATGAGAAGATAAGAGAGCTAGAAGTTGCAAGTGAGGATAACCAAAGAATGCTGAAAATTGGTAATCAAGAAGAAAGAATAGCAGCGGAAAAAAAGAGAGTAAATTTAATGCATGTGTAGTAATAAACAGTGAACAGTCTTATGTTGATATGTTGTTTCTAACAATAACAAAGTTTTCTTTTCAGAGCATGAGAACTTTCTTTGCAATACCCTCAACTTTTCGTTCTTGCTTTCTTTCTCCATTATAGAATTTTTCTTCCATGAGGCATTTAGAATTGTATGGGTGTTGGACTTGAAGTATAAATATCAATTTAATGTATATGTAGAAATTTTCTTATTGTGCATTTAAATGAGAACCATTAATCATTTTTGTTATTCATTTTTGCACATACTAATATATTATATGTTTGGACCTAATAACATAAAAATGTAACTCATTATTTTAGTTACCAAACTAAATTTTACAGGTTCATCAAATGTCTAATCATTTGACATACAATAAATTAAAGAAGTTATTTGAATACATTGATTGTTTATCTATTTTAAAATTATTGTTTTTTGAATAGCTTGTGATACTGATTAAAATATGATTTTGACAATAATCCATACCTTTCACAGGACTCACGTGTAAAGACTGTGTCCAGGACTAGTAAGAATAGTACCCATGAAATCTTGATTCACCTTATTATTTAAGTTTGAATAGGTTAATGTAATCACTCATACGTTTATTAACTCAAGTCATTTTAACCCGCTCAATTTAACTCATCTACAAGTTCGGCTGATTTGGGTTAATTAGCTATCCCAAATTGACTACAGAGAAAGCTCATCAGATTATTTTATCATATACAGTAGGGACGTAGCTATGTTAACCACTTGGTGGTCACTCAAACACACTTCATCAAAATATTATATTGTGAACATCAAAATTAATATTGTGTATATAAATCAAAACAATTTTTTAGAGGTATATACTAAAATTTAAAACATTCTTAACAAAGTTCCTAGCTTCACAACTGATACAGAGCCTTAATTAAGATAAAGAAAAAGTTATATGTTTTGTTTGGTAAAAGAGTTGTACGAAAACAAACAAAGTAATTTCTAAAATGATATATACTTAGCAGACTGGGCTATGATCCACTGTTAAGCCTATCATGAGAACCCAATCACCCTCAACACAAATAATTGTTGATAATCCGCTCGGTCAATTATTAAATCAATCCATTTTGATCTGCCTTGATCAAATTGAACCCATTTATTTGATCCTATCAACATAAACAAATGACCTTATCTTGCTTTATTCAAGACCAAAAATAACACTCATTTCCTTTTAATTTGTTAGTCTTATATATTTTGACTTAATACAATGTTTAAGAAATTAAAAAAGGCTTTTCAATCCTATGATCTTCAATTAAAGATTTGTCAAATATCAAAATGACATTTAATCTGTGGTCATAAACATGACATATGAAAAGTTGGATTAAAGAATTGTTAAAAAGAAAAAGAGTCATTTTTAAAAATGGCCACAAAAGAAAAATAAGACAAACAAATTGAAACCTAGAGAGTATTGATACGCCCAAATTACACCTCCCTAAAGAAGTATAAGCGGCCGTTGTCAAATAAAGAACCTAACTTCTAGGTAAGGGTCGATCCCATGAGGAATAGGGCTTAGATTTAGGATAACTTACAATTATCTACGTTTAGTCAAACTACTTCCGAAAAAGGGGGATTTGTAAATAAAGTAATAGTTGATTGATTTGAAGTAACAAGTAACAAGTAATCACAATTCGCAATTTGGTTTATCAATATGAGTTGAAAACTAGGGTACATGTGTTCTCACAAGTTCTTAACGCAGTAATTCCAATAATAGTAACTCTATCCTAGTGTTTAACATGCAAGGTTGGTAAGTTATGTATCTCCTAAGTGATTGGTCCTCCAAATAGGGAATTTCACCACACAACTTAGTCTGTCTACGGGTGTATGTTTTACTAACCCTTACCCTTAACCTCAGATTAGCCTTCGCAATAAGTGGGTCAGGCTATTAGATAGAGGATTATCACGTCTAAATCTCCGTTGTCTAATCCCTTTCTCATTTGCTACCTCCTTGGTCCGGCAAGTAGGAATGAGGCAAGTTCTAATGTTGCGTGTCGCTAGAAAGCATTCTAAATGAAAGGATCAACAAACATGCATAAACACATTCAAGAATTACTTAGTTATTGATTTTACCTTGTTAATTACTCATGGTTCCCACAACCCTAGTTGTGGATTTAGCTATTAATGCTTGAATGATCACAATTCATAGTTGAGTTTGAAATAGAAATCATAAACTTACAATTGGAATAGATGAAATCCATAATCTTGTATTGAAAACCAAAAGCAAATTTCATAAACACACTTTAAGAATTATATGCTAAAAGAGTTTGTAAAATAATTCTCAAAGCCAAAGGTAAAGTCTCCCAAAAGGTCTAACAACCCAAAAATGAAAAATATAACTTGTATTTATAGAAACTAAGTTCTAAACCAAGTAGGAAAAGAAATACTAGGAAATTCCGGTTTTGCGCAGTTTCGATTGACGTCAGCCACCAACGGTTCTTGGCTCAGAAAACAGTCCGCGGGTTGCTCTGTGGTTCAGCACTTGGCCAAACTCCTGTGGTCTTCAAATGAAGGTCATCACCTACAGCCCGTAGGTCTATGCACGATCCATCCCGTTCCTCCATTGTTCAAGTACTGGAACTCCTTTTCTCTGAATCAAATGACGACCATCATCTAGGATACGTCATTTATACTATGGTCCGTTATCTGCCTCCGTGGTTCCACCTTGGTCAGGTTTCCTTGAACACTTCTATCTATGGCCTCACCTACGGCTCGTCAAGTGAGTGATGACTCGTGAGTGGGCTCGTTGGTTGCCAAACTCCTGCTGGTTTAGCTACATTCAACTTCAATTGCTTTAAAAGCCAATTTTCTGCAAAATTAGACCAACCACCATCATATCTAATAAAAAAATGCCTAAGACGCATGTGAACTTTAAGTATAATGTATCAAAAATACCGTAAACTAAGGGTACATAAACACCCTCAACTTAAAATTGTTGCTTGTCCTCAAGCGACACAACAAACTCTAAACGACACTTATGGAGAAGCAACCTACAAATTCAAGCAATTACATGGCATTTTCTATTAACTTCCCCTTCTTTAACTCTTTTCAGCACAATGCAAATTATTTCATTTAAACTCAACAAGCTAACTTATGCAAATCAAAATATGTCATAGACATACCAACAGACACCATCACATACACAAACAATAATCACCAAGATGCCAACTCTTCAACAATGTAACATGTGACCTTTCCACAAAGAAATCCCTTTTTCACACAAGATTTGATTTTTTTTATTTTAGTGACTCATTATACTCCGAAATAAATTTTAAATACAGTTAGGACTCAATACCATAGGCTTACCCTTATTTTCTCAGCTTTGACTTTTCAGACTGGTTAACTAGGAGCACTGTCAGACTTTCTTAGCTTGTAACATAGGCTTAGGGTCAGGTGTGGTATATTTGGATACTTAGTGACTTTTCTGCCCTCCTTGATATTACATTAGCTATTTTATCTCTTTTACAACCACTTTGACCATTTTCTTGCTTTTCTGCTCTTTCTCTTTATATTTCATTTAGGTACTAGTGTGACTATGACTTGACATTCTTGCTCATTTCATATTTTTTCTTCATCTTAGTTATTCAAGTGTTTTATCTCTTTATTTCTTTTTGATTCATTTACATCTTTTACTAACCTTTTTGCTCGTTTTCGTCTTTTTCTACAAACAACTCTTTTTCATACCCTTTCTACAGTTTCCTTTACTATAGTCACCCTCAACTTATGTATTTTACATGAGTTGAGGAGCACAATGTCCTTTTTAGAGGACCAGGGCCAAGATTTTTGTAACTTCTGAAGTACCCACCCTTAACTTAGGCTTCTAGTCTGAGTTAAGGTGCACAATGTCCAAGAAGGGACCAGGGCCAAAAGAAATATTGGGAAGGTGAGTTGGGTGTATGGAAAGAAATCGTATTCATTAGGCTCAAACATTCGGATCAAAGGAAATATTTATTTCTTTTGGTTGGTTGCTTTTAGGGTTAAGTGGATTCATTTTCAATGATGGCCTATGATCATCTCTCAATTTTCAGTTTAGATCATCTTAGCAAGACTAATGGGGAAAGTTCTAGATTGAAAAAACTCTCAAAGCATCCTTAAAACATTTGCATCAATTTCATAAGAACATGCTTGATTTCATAAACTTCTCTTTCATAATCCAAAACTCATATCATATGATCATAACTTGGAAAAAACATGGGAATTGCATGAGTTCATGGGGGATCATCATAAAAATATGAGATTAACACAATTCATGCATAAAAGATCATAGATCAATCAATCAAATCAATAATTAAAAGAACCCATAACATAGTAGAAAACCATAACTAAATCAAGGAATTCTAACTTTTCAAATTGGAGAATTTGGGAACTCCATGGAGGAAATGGCTCCATGGATGAAAATCATCATACCTCAATGCCAAAATCTTGACTTCAATGGGGGAATTGGAGACTTGACTTGAAACCCTTTGATCCCTTCTTCTTCAAGCTTTCTAGAAAGAGAAATATTTGAGAGGAAGACTTGTTCTTCTTTTTATAAATTTGAGAGAATGATTTAAATTGGGGAAATTTGGGGGATAAAATGCTTATATATAGGGGGTTTGGTAAAGGGTAAAACGACATAGTATTAGGCTAGAATAATTAGGAAAAGACCCAAAAGCCCCTAAGAAAATAACTGCAGACACCATCGACGATGATGACCTATGGTCCGTGGTTCCACCAACGGATCGTCCTGTTTGTCTGTTATTTGGTGCAGAGACTAAAAATCAGGACTCCAACGACACGACCCACCCATGGGCGGTGGGTCCCAACTGTGGTCCTCAACTTTAAACCTCAAAATCCCACTAAGTTTGGGACTCACCTACGAAACCTATTTACGGCTTGTGCTTTGGACGACGTTCCGTTCTGGTGAACCAGTGAAAAAGTATTGGAACTTAACATTTTTGGAAAGGCTGTCTGGCAAACCACGGACCTAACCTACGGTCTGTGGGTCTTTCCACGGGCCGTGGATGGCACTGTAGGAACTTGCACCAGAATTTCTAAAATCTGAATTTTTTTCTATCGTCTCGAATCTGAGGTGTTACATTATCTCCCCCTTGGGATAATTCGTCCTTGAATAAGATTCAAGACATCATACGGAGGGTAGGAACTTAAACCTAACAACTTAACATAAATGCAATTAAATAATGCACATATCTGAGGAGGAAACATCAACTCCAAGTTGAAGCATGTTCAAAACATCATATCATGAAGTCTATATGCAACTCATAGTCAATGCAGATAAACATGTAGAAATCAATCAAGTTGACTCATTTTCTCAAAACATAAGCTTTTTTTTCATGAACTATAGATGTGGGAATATCTAAAACACACGACACAAAAAAAGTAAACCATGAGGAATTTAATACCTCAAGCTAAAATAGGGGTAGAAGGAAAGATATGAGGATAACAGTGAGGATAACGGGACATCATATCGACCTCGGCCTTCCAAGTAGAACCCTCAACTAACTGAATTCTCCACAAAACTTTCACGAAAGCAACTTCTTTATTTTTCAACTTCTTGACTTTTCGGTCTAAAATCTCAACTGATACCTACTCATAAGGTTCTCCTTAACTCCCAAATCTTCTAAGGGAACTATAGCTGTCGGATCACCAACATATTTCTTCAACATAGAGACATGGAAAACTGGATTCACCGATGCCAATTCATTAGGCAATTAAAGTTCATAAGCAACCTTACCAATACGCCTCAAAATCTGATTTGGGCCTACATAACAGGGACTAAGCTTCCCATTCTTACCAAACCTCATTACACCCTTCATGGGTGAAATTTTCCAATAGATCCAATCATTTACACCAAACTCAAGATCTCTTCTTCTAATATCGACATATGACTTTTGTCGACTTTGAGCCATTTTCAACCTTTCTCTGATAAGTCAAACTTCATCCATAGCCTCATGTACCAACTCGGGACCTATTAGGGCAACTTCACCCGCCTCAAACTAACCTATTGGAGATCTACACCTCCTACCATAAAGTACCTCAAATAGAGTAATACCAGTACTTGACTGATAACTATTATTATATGCAAACTCAATCAATGGTAAATGGTCATCCCAATTACCCTTGAAGTCAATTACACAGGCTCTCAACAGATCTTCCAAAGTTTTGATAGTACGCTCCGCTTGCCCATCGGTTTGTGGATGAAGGGTCGTACTAAGCTTAACACGAGTACCAAGACCCTTTTGAGAAGATCTCCAAAACTGAGAAGTGAATTAGGTACAACGATCAAAGATAATGGATAAATGCACTCATTCAACTTTACCATTTCTCTCAAGTACAACTTAGCATAGTCCTCCACCAAATAAGAAATCTTGACCAGAATGAAATCAGTCAATTTCGTCATTCAATCTACAATAACCCAAATCGAGTCATGTTGCCACTGGGTGCGAGGCAAGCCAACAATGAAGTCCATATTCAAATCTTCCCACTTCCAAGTAGGAATGCTAATATCTTGGGATAAACCTTCCGATTTTTGATGCCCAACTTTCACTTATTGACATTTGGGACACTTAGCCAGAAATCCCGCAATATCCTTCTTCATCCCATACATCCAATAGATCTCCCGCAAATCACGATACATCTTGGTGGCTCCCGGGTGAATGGAATATCGAGAACTATGGGCTTTTGACAAGATTTGTTCCCTCAAGTCATCAACATTAGGAACACACAAACACCCTTGATATCTAAGTACTTCAGCTTCCCCTTAGGAGAAAGCCTCTATGGACATTTTAAGCACCACTTGCTTCAATTCAACCAATGTTGGATCAAGACTTTGCCTGGCTTTCACATCCATCACAAAAGACGATTCTTACCCATTGTGAACCATAACACCACCCTTGGTAGAGTCTGCTAACCGAACACCCAATCGGGCCAATCTATGAACAAATCAAACCAACTTTTTTTTATCATCATCAATATGAGAAACACTTGCCATAGATAGTCAACTAAGAGCATCCACCACCACGTTCCCCTTTCTAAGGTGATAGAGAACACACATATCATAATCCTTCAACAACTCAAGCCACCTTCTTTGGCAAAGATTAAGATCATTCTGATTAAACACATATTGCACACTCTTGTGGTCAATAAAGAGTTCCACGTGAACACCATACAAATAATGCCTCCAAATCTTTAAGGCAAAAACAACCGCCGCTAGTTCAAGGTCATGGGTATGATAATTTTTCTCATGGATCTTAAGTTGCCTTGAAGCATCAACAATAACTTTCCCATATTGCATAAGCACACATCCTAGCCCAATTCTTGAGGCATCACAATAAACAACAAAACAATTGATTCCTTCTAGTAAAGTCAATACGGGAGCGAAAGTAAGTCTATCTTTCAATTCCTGAGAAATCTTTTCACATGCTTCAGACCATATGAACTTAACCTTCTTTTGAGTCAATGTTGTCAATGGAGAAGCAATTGAAGAAAAACCCCTCAACAAACCTTCTGTAGTAACCAGCCAAACCCAAGAAACTTCTAATATCAGAAGGGGATAGAGGTCTAGGCCAACTCTTAACCAAGTATGTCTTCTTAGGATCTACCTCAATACCCTTACTTGAAATAATATGACAGAGAAAATCCACAGACCTTAACCAAAACTCGCATTTGCTAAACTTTGCAAGAAGTTATTGGTCCTTGAGAATTAACAACACAATCCTCAAATGATCAACATATTCACCCTCACTTCTCGAATAGATCAATATGTCATCAATGAACATAATAAGAAACATGCCGAGGTATTGTCTAAACACCCTATTCATAAAATCCATAAATGCTGCCAGAGCATTAGTCAAACCAAACGAAATTACCAAAACCTCATAATGACCATACCAAGTTTGAAAAGTCGCATTAGAAATGTAATCTTCGTTCACCCTTAATTGGTGATAACCTGACCGAAGGTCAATCTTGGAAAAGTAACTTGCTCCTTGAAGTTGGTCAAACAATTCATCTATCCTTGGGAGAGGATACTTATTCTTAAATGTAACTTTTTTCAACTGCCGATAATCAATACACATACGAAGTGAACCATCTTTCTTTCAAACGAACAAAATTGGAGCACCCCATGGAGAGATACTCGGTCGGATGAAACCCTTATCAAATAAATCTTTCAACTGCTCTTTCAACTTCTTTAGTTTTGCCAGAGCCATTCGGTAAGGAGGAATAGAGATAGGTTGTGTATCTGGGAGAAAGTCAATACTGAAGTCTATTTTCCTTTGGGAGGAATACCGGGTAAATCATCTGGGAACATTTCTGGAAACTCATTAACCACGGGGACCGACTCAAGAGTAGGGGTTTCAGAATCCACATCCCTCACCCTAACTAGATTGTATATGCAACCCTTAGAAATAATCTTTCTAGCTTTAAGACAAGAGATAAACTGACCCTTAGGCATAGAATTTCTCCATTTCAACTCTAGGACATGCTCATTAGGAAATTGAAACTTGACTACACGAGTCCTACGATCAATAAGAGCATAACATGAATGCAACCAATCCATACCAAGGATAGCATCAAAGTCTAGCTTATCAAGCTCTATTAGATCAACAAGAATAATTCTCTGGTACAAGGAAATGGGACACTTTCTATAGACCATCTTATCCACAATAGAATCACCAACATGAGTAGAGATAGAAAAAGTATCTAGCAACACATCCGAAAGAATATCAAATCTCATAGCCACATATGGCGTCACAAAAGACAAGGTAGCACCGGAGTCATATAAAGCATAAACATCAAGTTGAAAGACTTTCAACATACATGTAACCACATCGGGAGAACCCTCTTATTAACCACGAGTCTAAAGTTCATAAAATTTGTTTTGCTTGGAAGCATTTGAACTCGAACCATTAGGACCAGATGAAGAATTAGGCTGAACCCTTCAACGATTATCTATATCATTCTTAGAAATTGAAGGACAATCTCTTATCTTGTGGTCCATCTTACCACAACCGAAACAAGCATTGGAACCCGCTAGACACTTGCCCTCGTGCTTCCTTCCACACTTAGCAAAAGTAGGCAACAAGGACCCACTATCACTTCCTCCTTGAGGCATAGGGTTAGGCACCTTCTCTTTTTTGAACTTAGAAGGAGCATTGGAGGAGCCTTGACTGGAAAACCTTTGTCGAAACTCAGAACGACCTTGTCCAGCGGACCTAGAATGCGAGAAGTTACCATCACCAGTCTTAGCTCTCTTTGCCTCCCTAGACCTTTCCTTAAGTTTCTCTTCTTCAATTTGTTGAGCATGAACCATGAGACGAGAAATGTCTATATCATTGACAAGTATAGCGGTACGACATTCCTTAACCACCATTTCAGACACAACCGAAACAAACTTACTCATCCTTGCCCTAGGATTGTCAATCATAGTAGGAGCATATCGAGACAATTGTGTGAACTTCAAAGCATATTACTTCACACCCATACTTCCTTGACGAAGGTTGATGAATTCAAGCAACCTTTGCCTACCTCATCTCAAGGGGAAATAACCTATCAAGGAATGAAACTTTGAACTTTTCTCAATCGAGAGGACCCACATCTTCATGTCTCCCCTCTTTCTATTGGTTGAACTAAATTTGAGAAACACCCTTAAGTTGATAAGCGACAAATTCTGCCGTTTCCACCGGCGTCACTTCCATGATCATCAATACCTTATAAATCTCATCAATGAACTCTTGAGGATCTTCCTCAAACTTAGAAGCATAAAATTACGTAGGATTCATTCTAGTGAAGTACCTCACTTTAGATGTCGTCGTACCCATATTTGGGTACACGTGACCACACACTCCCTATTGACTTAGGCCATCATGGCTTGAGCCAATACTTGAAAAACAGCTCAAAACTCCGCATTAGTCACATACTCAGCCAAAGGATCGACCGGAGCTTCTTATTCCACATTCTTCTTCACATTCCTTCTAGCATAAGCTCTTCGAGTAGTCATATCCTATAGAGCATCGTATAAGGATTATGAGAGAGACCTTATAGAGTTAAACTCTATTGCATGACTTTAGAGTAATGAAAGAAGTGAAGTTTCCTAAACATCTTATAGCCTCTCATTCATAAATGTGGCGCGCTTCACACTTATGAACAAGACTCTACTCGACGTGGCTTATGAGACTTCCTAGGACCTTTCTAAACATTGTGCTCTGATTACCAATTTTGTCATGATCCAAGGTAGCCCCTAGGCGTAACATGGCGTATAAGACCCGGAGAGGCTCCATACAAGTCACTTAGCTGTCATCATACAAGAAATAGAATACAGTGATTTAAAGGACAGTTCAATATATCAAAGTCTATTAGAACATAGCAGAAATCTAAACATCGTCTCAAAGCCATCTAGTATATAAGAATGAATCTAGGTGAAGCCCGTACATCATGTTCCAAAAATGAAAATAAGGAAAGACTAAAAATAGTAAGTGTCCGGTCCTCGAAGCATGAGGACTCACCAATGCTCGAAATCTCCTCAACAAACTCTAGCCACGAAACTGGGAACCCTGACTATTGAACCCTACATTTAGGGAAATGTATGAAAGAATATGCATTAGTACAAAATATGTACCAAATATGATATCCATGCATAAAACATTTGAAAATATACTTAAAAGATATACCTTCATGAAATGCAATGACCATGAAAAAACATGACTCATAAAACACGGTCAATGCACATAGTCATCATGTGAAACATGTATGAGATACTTTATTGAAGTAACCTTAGTTCATCATAACTTGCTTGTGGGAAGTAACCTTAACCAACATATAAGGCCATGAGAGCTATAATCATGGAATCCAATGTTTGCCCTACACTGAAAAGGGGTTGTCCTCTTGCCAACGTAAGGACCATGAACTTCTAGCTTATGTGGATCTACTAGCTAATGTCTATCTAGAGAATTCTATGTTGGCACATAGTTTATGGGACACGGATAATCACTACTTGTCTACTCAGTTCTAAGCTTAACTTCCATGGAATAGTTCTTATTCATATTCATCTTAACTCTTAAAGGAACATGGGTAATCGCCTCTTGTCCTTACATCATATGACATAGGTAATCACTTCATGTCTTTCAATTGGAGAGCATGGGTAATCACTTCTTGCCTCAACATTAGAATAGCTCATTAACATTGGTTCATTTTAGGTGAGAAAGCCTTTCAACCCTAAGAACCCTTATTATGTGAGAAAACCTTTCACAATCATGCTTTCATGTGTATATGAGAAATCCTTTCATCAACACAACAATAACAACATCATTGATACTTCACTCTCAAAGCATCCTTAAAACATTTACATCAATTTCATAAGAACATGCTTGATTTAATAAACATCTCTTTTTTATCATAACTTGGAAAAACATGGGAATTACATGGGTTCATGGGGATCATCATAAACTCAATTCATGCATAAAAGATCATAGATCAATCAATTAAATCAATAATTAAAAGAACCCATATCATAGAAGAAAACCCTAGCTAAATCAAGGAATTCTAAATTTATAAATTGGAGAATTTAGGAACTCCATGGAGGAAAGGGCTCCATGGATGAAACAATCATACCTCAATGCCAAAAGCTTGACTTCAATGAGGGAATTGAAGACTTGACTTGAGACCCTAGGTTTATCCCTTCTTCTTCAAGCTTTCTAGAGAGAGAAATATTTGAGATGAAGACTTGTACTTCTTTTTTAAATTTCAGAGAATGATTTCAATTAGGGAAATTTGGGGGTTAAAACGCTTATATAGGAGTTTTGGTGAAAGGTAAAATTATATAGTATTAGGCTAGAATAATTAGAAAAAGACCAAAATCCCCTAAGAAAATATATGCCAACATCATCAACTGTGATGACCTACGGTCCATGTTTCCACCAACGGACCATCCTGTTCGTCCATCGTTTGGTATCAGAGGCTCAAAAATTAGGACCCCAACAACGGGACCCAACCACAGGCCGTGGTCCAATGAGGGGCCGTGGGTCCCAACCGTGGTCCTCAACTTTCAACCTCAAAATCTCACTAAGTCTAATACTCACCTACGAAACCTATTTACGTCTCGTGCTTTGGACGACGGTCTGTCCTGGTGAATCGTTGAAAGAGTACTGGAACTTGACATTTTTGGAAAGAGTGAATTGCCAACCACGAACCTGACCTACGATCGGTGGGTCGTTTCATGGGCCGTGGATGGGACCATAGGAACTGACACCAGAATTTTTAAAATCTTAATTTTTTTTCTTGTTTTCTCTAATCCGAGGTGTTACATCGTTACATCAACATAGACTCATCTTAACATTTTGAATTTGGTAGCTCGATTTTTGGTAATTTTCAAGAAGGAATTGTGCATTTTATCTCATGAGGAAGAATCTAACTCTAGATTTGGTACTTTTTTTGCTTTATTATATTGTCATATTCATGATTTAATACCCCAATTATTTTGGACTCTCTT
Organism: Solanum chiquidenum; assembly: GCA_029582725.1. Lineage (NCBI taxonomy): Eukaryota > Viridiplantae > Streptophyta > Magnoliopsida > Solanales > Solanaceae > Solanum > Solanum chiquidenum. The sequence continues at coordinate 8,899 of JAJOOS010020932.1, read as the reverse complement.
CAACTATAGCCTTTTACGTCTTCCCTTCACTATGTTGTGAATGAATCTTGTGTTTCCATCCCTATTTTCAAACCAATCATAGTCTGCTTTTTGTTGCCAAAAGACTTCTTCAAAATAAAGATATATTTTAAATTCAGCTTGACCTCTTTGCATAATTGCTCTAATAATGACATTTGCATGGCTAAAGCTAGAACATCTAAAGAAGTAGATCCCAAAATAGTGTGGGATAAGAGGAGAATGTCATAATGCTTTGTGTAGAAACAAGTATATTTTAATGAGGTTAGTATTAATTGAAGACTTTGTAAACATGATATCTAAATATTCATACTTTATTAAAGTTGTTGATGGTTATCCGATTGAATGATACTTTTTCAAGGGATCATTGTTTACTCTAGCTTTCGTAGTGGACAAACCTATATCTTGACAACGCCAAAATTAATAAAACTAAACTCATTTGTGCCAAGGTCAAGAATCAACCGTTGTCGTAGACATATCGCAATAGTTGGACACACATTTCATTAGCTCGCGTGGTCATAGAGCTATGGCAACGATTGTAACATTGCGTTGCCATAGACATTCCTATAGCAATGGGTTTTTCATCCTTCTGATGCAACAAAAATAATTGGTAAATGCAACAGTTTATAACCATTGGTGTAGAAAGTATATTACAATGGTTAACTTATCTTTTATAACGGTTGTTATTTTTATGATAAATCAATAATTTACGTGATATATTGCAACAATATATTTTACCTATTGCAAAATGGTCTATATGAATTAGCAATCAAGGTTGTAAATCACTATTAATATATATTTAAGGGAAAATGCATAAGTACCCCCCCAGCCTATGCCCGAAATCCCTGAGACACACCTAACCTTTACTAAGGTCCCATTACCCCCCTGAACTTATTTTATATATAATTTTTTACCCCTTTTCAGCCTACGTGGCACTATCTTGTGGACCCAACGCGTGTTGACTTTTTTTTTCAAAAATAGTGCCACGTAGGCCGAAAAGGGGTAGAAAGTTAATTAAAAAAGTAAGTTCAGGGGGGTAATAGGACCTTAGTAAAGGTTAGGTGTGTCTCAGGGATTTTGGGTATAGGCTGGGGGGTTACTTATGCATATTCCCTATATTTAATAAACTATATTGCAAAATATAAATATAAATATATATATATATATATATATATATATATATGTATTCAGACATATATATACTAGTTCTCAAAAATGTGCGTTACACATGTATGCTATCCTAATTAGTACAAATTTCTTAAAATAATAGAAAAAGGAGGAAAAGATTGAGCAAATGCGAGAATTTCAAAAAAAAACTAAGCAAAATAAGCCACGTCATTAATATAAAATAAAATATGAAGATTAAAAATGCAAGCAATGAACAACAAAGAACAAAAGAGAATAAAAATTACAAGAGCAAAATAATGTTCTACACAACTTAAAGGAAAGTTAATTGAAGAAACTAATATAAAAAAAATATACCTTTATCCAGAAAGTGTTATGAATACACCACATTTTGAGCATTTTAAAGAACAAAGCATTATATTAATTTGACAATGGACCAAAGGCTAAAGTTATTGATTTTATAAAAGGTAATTAAAGGATATGAAAAGTTTTTTAACTTATGAAAGCGAAAATGAAGTAGAAAACAAAAGACATTGTAATATCATAAATAAAGAATTAAAGTCTAACTATTGAAATTCAAATTATGTTATTATGTAATTAAAATATTAGTATTTAATTAGATATTTAATCATTTTAATTAAATGAAAAGGTAAAATGGTAATCCAACTTTGAGGTTAGGAGCTTCCAACTTTTAGTAATATATATACTCAGGGGCGGAGCTACGTGTAATCAAGGGGGTTCACCCGAACCCCTTCGTCGAAAAATCACACTGTATATATAAGGCCAAATTCTGATTTTGTGGGTATATTTATTAAAATGAACCCTCTAAACACTAAAGAGAAGGATAGAGGAATGGTCAAGGGGTTCCATTTTCGCCGGGAAGGGTCGAGATCGAATCTCACTGCACGCAATAAATAATTTTTCACCTTTTTTTTTGCTTTAAAAAGGCTAAGAAGTTTTGGGCCCAGATTCCCAAACAAATGAAAAGGCCTCATTTGTTCAACGTGAAGCTTTATCCTTTTTATTTTTCATTGTTTTCTTTTTATGCTATTTCTTTTTTTCAATTTGTCTTTGTTTAAATTTATTAGCCACATTTATTGTAAATTTTTACTTTATTCTTCTTATTTATATTTTTCATTTTGTTTCTACATAGTTCTCTTTCTATCTACTAAGTTGAAGAAATGATAAATTTTTATTAAATTTTAAATTGAGTTAGAAAAAATATTTATATAAAATAAAATAAATTAAATTTAACCGAACGAAGAAATATAAAATTGTGAATATTTTTTTAAACAAAATCTATTTACTTTAATTTTCTTTCTTTAATTTCATTGTATTTTTTTTTCCAATTGTATTCTAAGGAGATGAAAATTAAACTAGTCTTATTTGATTTATTGATTTTTTTTTTTTATAAATGACTAACCTAGTAAATTGAATTAAATGAACTAAAAAAAATGATGATGTCATTTATTTATTTTCTAAATATGTCAATTTTTACCCCTATTAAAAAATCTTGGTGATTTTTATAGTAACATATGATTGAAAGAGCACTAGTTTAGATTTTTATTTTTTTAAAAAATCAAAATAAAATAAAACACGACAAAACTTAAAGAAAAAGAGCACAAGAATTTGAATTTTTTTCCCGATGGAACAGGATAAAAAGTAAGAAGAACCTAAACGCGGCATAACAAGACAAGTTAAATTTAGCAAGTTAAGATTTTTCCCATCTCACGTGTTTATTACTTTATACTTCGAACCCCCTTCGCGAACACCCCGGCTCCGCCACTGTATATACTAGGCAAGAGTTGCCCGTGCAAGCACGGGCCCAAAGTTTCTAAATTTGTGTGAGTTGAACGTAAGGATAGTGCATACATGGAGACACAAGCGCACGTGCGCGTCATATATATATATATATATATATATATATATATGGTTGACAGTTGTTTTGTTTGTTGTCATAGCTCTGTTATCTACATTGGATATCTACATTCTATAGTATTTACATAATGCTGCATTTCGACTGCTTTTTAGTGTTACTCAATGCCAGACAGAAAGCCTCTATGAAATAAAAGGGAAAATGAATTTAGTATGTCATTATGCGTTGGAGTAAATGAGGAGTATAGTACTGGATTATTTAAGAATTTATGAGTGATTGCAAGATCTAAGTACTTGTCAATTTCCAAGAAGTAGGCAACAAAGTCCACGCTATCAACAACAAAAGTGTACACCATAAAAAATTGTAGTAGTTGAGTAGATAAAAAGGTGTTGCCAACCATATTGCAAAAACGTAGTATATACTACACTGATAACAAAAGGAGAAAACATTAGTTGTTGAAGAAATACAGTGTTGACAAAATATATGATTATTTAGTTAGGAATAAGGTGAGTATCACTGAAGGTTGTGATATTAACATACAATCATTAGATTTAAAATCAATATCTGTGTAACGCTAATGTCATCATTATCCAGAAACACAAACATTGTTACCTAAGTTGCGTGTACTATTCACTTTCGATGCTACACTCGTGTTGTATTCTCCAAAATAACACGACTTTTGGAGAATCCGACACACAGCCGTTTTGTGTTGACATTTTTGAAGAGTATGAGCAACAAAGATTGTTCCCCTGACATAACTGTTGCCTTGCAAAAAAGAGCCTTCACAAGTTCCCTAGGTTTGTTCTAGTAATACCTCTTCCAGATGTATCAAAAACAAATTACTTTGATCTATCAAATGAAATAACGCCTCTTACAGAATACAACTACATCTTGAATTTCTTTAAATTAGCACAAACATGACCTAATGGAGACCCTTTTGGAAACCTATTTAGAAACTTACTATCAAAAAGCTCCTTTAAGGCTATATCGAGTAAAAATTAATTTAAATGAAACTGTTACGTTCACATGAATGCCCCTAATTTCCCATTCTGATGCTTTTTCTCAAACCTGATGCGTGCAACAATGATCAAATTGTGAAAAACATGGCAGAGGTTTGAGAAATATGTTTGCTGAAAGTGTCATCGGATACAGGACAACAGAGGACACTCGAGAAAGTGAGTAAGACAATCTAATTATAGGAATTTCTTGCTAAATAGTTTAAATTATAATCAAAATGTCATATAGTCAACTGAATTTTTCTAATGCCCTTTTCCAGCTTTGATCTGGCAAAAGTAAATACACAGTGCATTACAATTTGGTGCTATCGCGGTAAGATTCAAGAAAGGAATCACAACATGATGAAATTGAAATAATAAATTTACTTGCATTGTACTTCAACTCAAATAGAAAAATACAAATTTTTTTTAAAAAAATTGCATGTTTGAAAGTGAGCTGCCTGTCTTCAAATGGTATTCCAAAAAGACTATAATTTGTCACCTATTCTAGAATAGGGGTCCTGTACTACAACTCTTGCACCTAAGATCAAAGTTCTATAATCGCGTTTCACAACAAAACTGGCTCATATAAGTAAACTTGAAGCCTCATCATAAGATTAGAGAACTAATAGAACATCTTCAAAGAGTCTGAGCTATATGGGTAAAAACTAAGAGAGATCCTTCTAGTCGAGAAAAGACTCGTTTTTATTCAATAGTCAAAGAACCCCTTGTAGTTAGCTAGTCAATCCTCAGTTGTTCATCAGGAAACCTCAAGAGTATGGACATGCCCCTCCGTTATGATTCCACTCGAATACTTTCCCCTTTGGGTCAACGACAGAGTTCAAAGTTCAAACTCTCTCTTATGATCCCACTTATACCACCACTTAAATACTTTTCCCAACTTTGGATCAAGGACATAGTTCAAACTCGTGACGTGCACATTCCTCACTATAATTTTTCTCCCATTATCAAGAAAACCATTGCGGAGATTAACTTTTCCAGCTAGCAGAAGCATTTGATAAATCTGTCAATATAAGAATTAGTTGATGGGTTCTGAGATTATGATATTTCTAACCCAAAAGATTCTCCTATGCTATTAATCAGGAAAATGTGTCTGGCAAATAACATTTCAATCCTAGATCGAATCCTTGCCCTTACATGAAAGTATGGAAATTTTGAAATTTATATCTTCTACCATCTGTGTGTCATTTATCAACAAAAAGTGCTCCTCATCCGAACTCATCCGAACCCATCCGAACTCACAGGCAACAATATTCCAACTAACACTACCAAATATAGCAAGAGGAAAGGTTTACTGAAAAGAACAAAAATCTAGTGCTTTACCTACCAGTTCCTTCCTCCAGAACCTTAAATTAAGCCTAAGGAAAGAATATAATAATACCTTAAAATTGAGAAAGACTACTGGAAATTAAAAACTCCTATTAACTGACTTTTCAAGGGAGATGCAAATACGAAATTCTTTATCTTTCAGTTGTTAAATAATAGTAGATGAAGAAATATGATCTCTTATTTTAAAGATGACAATGGTAACCCAAAAAATATTGTTGATCACACCTTTAACAACTTCTCAAATTGCTTTACTACAGGCGTGAAAGGGCACAATGTGTTCAACTGCATCCTAGAAATCAACTATCAAGAAGAAAGCACACCACCAAAAATCAAAACTTAATTGTAAAAACAAAAATTGTAGAATTGGAAAACTAAACTTCAAGATTGCAACTGAAGTGTCAAGAGTCAACTAACATGGCTGCAATAAGTTACCCATTTTACCAGTCTCTACATCATTTCCCGCTTATTAAATCGATGACAAATCTTTAAGGGTTTTAAGGAGATAACTCTTTTTTTGAGTTTTGGACAAAAGAAAAAGGAAGAAGTGAATTATTTGCATAAAACCATCGCCATTTACTCAAACATTAGCGATAATTTAAATTCTAGAGGTTAGAAGACTTATCCTAGATCTACTGACAGACCAATAGGTCAATTCGAGTATAAGTAATTGCAAATCCTTAAACTCCAAGCTAAACCCAACTAATATAAAAAAATCCATAAAGTTAGATCACCTCCAAAGATCGTAAATAAAAAAAAATTATGTATTTTTGGTGGCTTATGCGAAAATTTATTTTTCACCAACACATGTGATTTCAACAGTCTAGATTTTATAAATAGGGTAAAAAAAATGAATGAAACTCATAGTTAAGAGAATCGAAAGTATGGTCGAGCTTAAGTCGCGCCAACTGTTATAATACCAATATCATCATGACTTTTCAGGTTAATAATATATTCAACTGTCTACACTTTCTATAACAATTAAAAATCAACTATTCCTTCAAGACACTATGTCATCGCGGGATGTAAAAAGAAGATAAAGTCCATAGCAGTTATTACATACATCAAAAATAAGACTCATAATTTAGAGTAAACAGGTTAAATAAGAGGACACATATCGCAGATCATTTGACATAAATTTAAAAAAAGCTTAGTAGAACTTGCACAACAGGTATACATATCCATATCTAAGTCCATGTAATACAGGTTTGCCTTCCCTAGCAGAAATGACTTTTCATGAAATGATATTCTATTAACTACAAGTTACAACAAATACCTCACCTAACCTGCACTTAGCAACAATGAAAATAGGTTGTTTTTTTTCATTTCAACTACCTCCACTATCCCCACCCCAAAAGCAAAAGGACCATGACTTTTAAGTTCTAACTGAATCAAAAGTTCATATTTACCAATTTTCAAGAATTAAACTATTTAGAAATAGGCGCAATTTGAATGTAGCTGAAAACTTACTTAACCAATCAGGAGTTTTTCTCTATTCCTCCTGTATATGATTGTAACACACTTGTTCATCCTGAAGATCAAGAGCTGATATTGAAATTGCTAACCAGTTGAGAAGTTCAGTTTCAACTCCGAAAACATAAAATTTTGTTACTATGTTAATCAATTGACTACTCTACGATAGCAAAATAATTTGGGCCAGCTATATGGGATAGTTAAGCTTTACAAAACTCGAAACATAAGAACAAGTTAGTTCACCCTAAAAAAACAGGGCATTCACAGTTATACAAAACCGTAGAGGAATCTAATGTAAGATAAAAATCAGAATAATAAGCAAGCATCAATGGACATACCCGTAGGTCAAAATCTGGTATAAGTAGCTGCAGATCCTAAACTTCACACTGCAAGTGAAAATAATTTCAAAACGAATGAGGTGAAGAAACTCCAAGCTAAGCCCGCAATAATATAAGACTATAATGAAGAAATTTAGAAAGTTGATTCCGACGAAAAACTCATATATGAACAGAAAAGGTTATGAAAGAAAACTAACAATGAATAAACCCAGAATTTGATTCCAACAGAAAACTCATTTATGAATATGAATATAAAAAGTTCAAAAGAATTATGATAAAAGAAGACCAAATTAGTTACTGCATGTGAGAAAATATAACTGAAAATTTGAAACAAGGATAACTAAGGAGGAACACGAAAAACACAAGAACAAACAACAATTGAAATCATTGAAAAGCACAACAAAAATGAGTAATTTCCCTAGATAGTCACCCAAGTTTGGAAAATTACCTAGAAATATCATTTATGTTTGTTATAGGACCATAATATCACCCAACTTGATCTTCTTTCCTCAAAATATACTTCACACAAAAAAAATATTATCTCTCTCCTAATAGGATGCCATGTCACATTATTCTTTTTTTATTATTAACATTTTTTATTTCTTTAAATGACAACTTGTTTAATGTATCTATAAGAGAGCATTAATCCATTCTCTATGAAAATCTAGTTACTTCAATTTTATAGCGAAAATCTTTATCCTTATGTTTCATTTACGAGTACTTGTCGTTATATCCATACAAAAGTTTAGCCTTGCTGTCGAGGAAAAAATTAAACTAGTTCCTTGAAGCTGATGAAGAAGACAACAAATTTAATAAAAAATTTATCATCGCCTTATAAACAAATTTGATCTTCAAAATAATTTTTTTAGCATAAACGCTTCAAAAAAGCGTGTCATGATTTGCTATATTTACAACTAAATAATATTTTATAGACAAGTGGCAACAGCACACTGTAGCAGACCGTAATGTTACCACAGAGGTTTTAGCAAAAAGAAGACAGATCATGTGTCTAAAGAAGTGCTTCACATAACTAACAAAAGACATGAATACATAATCTCAAATGTTTGCTAGAGTTTCTCTCCTTCTGCAAAGCAACTACATAATCCTTCATTTCTTCTCTTTCAAAATGATTTCTTCACTTTTAAGTGGAAGATCAATCAACAAATTCAGCATACACCTGAGCAAATATAGAAAAAAATCTAAGCAATAAAAGCAATGGAAAAAAAACTACAACTAAACAATGAAACTAATGAAAGAAAAAACAAATAAAAAACTCATTACCTGAGTTGTATTTGACTGCTTTGTGAAGTTCAAATTCATTTGAGAATTTACTCACATTTCTGGATGATAAAATTTAGAATAGTCCCAGAAGTCATCATTTTCAGCTTGCTCTAAGGTCTGATCTGGAGATTGATTGGAAGATGTGCCAACAACCCTTTTGAGCACATTATAATGACCTTTTGCATTATGACCCTCCTCCTTGCAAATTGAACACCTTCCTTTTACAAAGCCTTTTTTTGACAACTTCTGAGGTTTCATGTTTTCGGTCTTCTTTCGAGCTCTTTTTTTAGTAGTTTCAGCAGCTTTTTGCTTCTCTAATTCTTCTGGCTCTTTCTTCCTATTTTTGGGCTTCCTCCCCCTCTTTTTCTTCACAACATTAGGAGGAAAAACTTGTCCACCATTTAATATTTTTGGCCAATGATCTTCATGATTTGTTGGGTTGATGTAAT
>JAJOOS010020931.1:0-16812 GCA_029582725.1 Solanum chiquidenum | reverse complement strand
CTTCATCTTTTTACACCAAGTTTAGGTGGTGGCGGCTAAAGGACTTTCCTAGAAGTGATGAGCTTGGCTTACTATTCCCAAGTTCGAGTGTGTCCTTATTGATTCAAGGAACTTTATGTTTAAGAGTTTCTTTAAGTTCATTGTACTAGATAGTAGTTCCTTTTGTATTGTAAGGGATGTGTCCCTCTTGTGTTGTAGTCGTGTTTTAAGATGGCTACTTTGAGACGTAGTATTCCGATTTTGTATTAAGGGTTTAAATGAGGCTACTTTTTAAGTCTTGTGTTATGTTATAGAAAAGTTTTAAATTTTCCGCTATTTTTCTATGATAATGCTATGACGAATGCTAAGGGCTTGTATAAGACCTCCGAGAGGTCAAATACGCCGATAACGACTAGGGGGTGCTCTCGGGTCGTTACAGTGTGAGCATGGACAAGGGCCCACCGAGGAGGTGACGGCTTTGAAGGTCGTTATTGTTGTGTTGAGGAGCAATGTGGATCAGCTTAAGTCCACCGACATGTCCATGATTTTTGGGATGGTGGATATCCCAGATGTGCCAGATATGCCTCTAGCTACCACCGGAGATGAGGTTAGAGTTGAGGAGACAGTTGATCCTGCGTCTAAGGCGGAGACTGATGAGGAGATGCTTGAGGAAGCTTCATATGAGGGCCTTACTGAGACTGAGGAGGCAATGGTAGATGCAGTTGTGCAAGTTTCTTTGGCGGATACACCCTTGGTTGATCCTAGTGCAGCTACTGTTCCTTCTAAGGTGACTCCGGGAACTGAGGTCCGAGATCAGACTGATGCACCGTGCACTGATGCCCAGGCAGATGGAGCGACTGAGTAAATAGGATCTTTTATTTACCTCCCTCTCTGTCTTTATTTATTTTGACCTTTGGATATTTTGTTGATTACATTTGAGGACAAATGACTTTATTTGTGGTGGGGTGAGGCCCACCTTTTGTGACCTTTGGTGATTGATGTTTTGTGTATATATTTGGGTTTTGAGCTATAATTGTGTGTTACACTATTTTTGTGGATGTTTGAGCTTGTGGCTCCTTGTTTTAAATGATAAATGATTTTTGGACCCTTCCGAAAAAATTTGCCACCTCTTGTTTGTGTTAAAAGTGGTTGTTCTTTTGCAAATTTGAGTATCGATCTTGATCAATACTGATGACTTAAATAGTTCTCATAATCGAACAAAAATGAATGTGCGGCTACGATGAGGCCAAATGAAGTTGCATAGTCAATATGTGAACTCTGTGCATCTCATTGTGACTAGCCAAGTATCGAATTGATTCTCTTGTGATGAACATTACATACTAGCGATAGTGTGGAGTCTTGGTTGACATTGGTGTCAATGCCTTGTGTGATGAGCTTAGAGTGAACCATGTGTGATGACACCTAGAATTTGCCTCGTTGGTCCGATTGACTAGGTGATGCAATCTATTGATATGATCTTAGGAAACTTTGAAGAGTGTGAAAAAATTTGACATTATACCTCTTTTTGTGGCCTACCTTGTGAGTGTATGAACCCCGTTTGAGCACCCCTTGAGCCTTAACCTTTTCTTGGAAAAAACTTGCTGAAAATTGTGACCTTTCTTGATCCATTACCCATAATCCTCATGATTTGTGGTTTGTTTGAAGAGCCAACTTAGGCCAAAAGCCTAAGTTGGGGGTGTGGTGAAAAGAGAAGGTAAATCAAGAAGTGCAAGGAAGTCCCCTTAACCCATGGTTTTGAGAAAAATGGAACCCCTCCATAAAAAAAAAAGAGAAAAAGAAGAAAAGAATGAAAAAGTTGTGGAATAAAGTTGTGAAAATGCAAGAAGAAATGGGGTTTTCCAACAAACCATGGATGATGAATAATGGGTGACTTTTGAGCATGAATGAGCATAATGGAGAAAAGAACATAATGTGTTGTTCACACCACATTTTATGAGGATTACAGCCATTGAGCCTAAATGACCATACATTTGCACTCAGCCCCATTACAAGCCTTGAAAAGACCTTTTTGATCTTGAGTGAGCTGATACAAAAGTCAATTGGAAAATAAGGGCAAACCTATGGGTGAAATCATGCATTGTGTTCATCTTTGTAAGTGTGAGTGTTGATCTTGATTTGAACTTGCATTTGAAGCAAGTATTGTGAGCCTGAGATTCTTTGGTAATGGTGAGTCACAACTTGAATCATTGAGTGCACAATTGATCCTTGCATAAGTAAGTTGAGTTTTGTTGTGTGCATTCATGATTGAATCTTGTGTAGCACTGTTTGAGACATCCATTTTGAACTGCTGAACTTGAATTTTACTTGAGGACAAGCAAAAGTTTAAGTTGGGGGTGTTGATGAGTCCACGATTTGGACTCATTTTGGGCTTTATTTTAATAGATTTAGTGTCCTCAAATGTATATTTTGTGCCAATAACTGATGTAAATCCCTGAATTTCAGGTATTTGGATTGAGGAACAAAGCATGGACACTAATGGGCAAAAAGGAACAAGGCAGCTGAAAGAACGAAGAAAAGAAGGCATGAGGATCGCCAAACCATTGGGAGAGTCGTCGAATGGCCAAGAGTTCGCCTAATGTTCCAGAGTGCCAACCCTGAAGGAGAAAATCAAATCAGTGATAGAAAGGAGCAGTCAGCATGTCGCCGAACGGTTCCACAATGCAGTGCCATATCGCCCAAAGTTACAGAACTTGAAGATGTTGAAGGCCAAAGCAAAACGGTGATGAAAATGACCAAAGGGCAGATCGCCGAGTGGATCAGCGATCCCAACTTATTGCGCCGACTGATCCTTCGCAGTACATTTTTGGGCAACTATAAATACATTTTTAAATTCTTAGTTTAGTATCTAATATTCAATAGTTTACAGTTTTATTGAGTTTTTGAAGTTTAGAGCTTAGAACTGAATAGAGATTAGCTTTGAAGATTTGAAGATTTCCATTTCTAAGAAATTGGAAGTGGGTGTTGAAGATTCTTCATCTTAGACCTCTGTAAAGACAATAGTAATCTTACCCAGTTGATGGAAACACAATTTGGTAATGATTTCTACCTTTTTACTATGTCTAGCTAAAACCTCAATTCTTGGGGTGTGATTATGTGATTATGGGTTGATTTAACTGCTGGGTATTGTTAATTGATAGTTTATTTGTTGTTTAAAGGTGATTTCATTCAGTAATTGTAGTTGAACTTAATGGGTTGTAGTTGTAAATACAATCTTAATTTCGGATTTTTGGCTTGCTCGAGAGAGAGGTTTTAAAAACAAAATTACTGAATCGATGGTCTGTGGGTATTGGGTTTTCATGGGTTCAGCTCGAGAGAGTGAACCCTAAACCCTTTTCCATACATTCAACTCGAGAGAGTGAATGGACTAAAGCGAAGGTTGTGCTTAATTATTGCTTATTGGTATTCGAGAGAAACCAATTTGATTAAGGGTAAATTATTCAAGAGAAAGTTTATCCCCACTAAAGTCTAGCTAATTCACTGATTTGCAGCGGTTTACTATTAATTGCAATTACCCAGTTGTTTACCTTAGCCCATAATCCAATCACATCCCAAGAACCCGTCTCTATATTCATATTTTTTGTGTTATTTGTTGTTTTAGTTGATAATCGACTACAAACCCCTTGATATTTGACACTTGTGTCACCCCAAACTTGAATTATGTTTTTCTTCGTAAATGTTTTTAGCTATGATTGACTTGAGCAAATTCTTGCTTTTCTATTGATTCTCGATTACAAACCACTCCCTTGGGACTCGACCCCAACTCACTAGTTGGGTTATATTACTAACTAACGATTGTTGACGCTTAGTATTGGATGAAGTGTCTTTGAAACTTTATTAATCAGTGTTCACAATGGACGGGAAGGAAGCCCCATCATGGGTTGATCTAAACATATCCAAGCTGATGGAATAAGTCAATCCCCTCACAAATTTGTGAACTCTCTTCTCCTCATTAGGGATAATGGATAGGGCATGCCTAGATAGCTTATAGAAGTGAGCCTTATACTCAGAAACAGTGAGGCTACCCTGCCTCAAACTCTCAAATCTAAGACGAATGTCTTCTCTCACGTACCAACGAATGAAGCGGTCATAAAATACACTGGCAAATATGTCTGAAGTCACTAGTGGAGATCCAATTGTCAAGGACCCCCAATAAACTCTCCACCACTCTCTCACTGGCCCACAAAACGCGAGAGTAGCATACCAGACTCCATGTGACTCGACTAAACCCACAATCTCCAGTAACTCTCGCCAAGTGGTCAAGAACTCATGAGTGTCCTCTCTCTTTCCACACAGAAACTAAGGTGGATCCATCTTCCGAAACCTCTCATACTTGTGGTACTCATCCTCTGTCGAAACCACTAAGGTATCACCTAGAACCCTAATTGCCGATACAGGTAAAACCTCAACCACGGGACTAACTAGTGGTTGACCCACCGAATCCTGAGCCATTGGAACTTGATGTTGCTATAGCTCGGGTTCGACTCCTACCCCTAGCTGGGGTCTCAATAACTGGCTCAGGCACTACCTCTCCTTCACTACCACCAATAGAAGATATAGTCCTCGCCATCCACCAAGATATCATTCCACACTAATTACTCATGATAAGAAGGAATAAACAAAAAGAAAGTTTCCTAATAGTCTTCAAAGCCACTCGAAGATAAGTACAGACGTCTTCATACGACACGTGAGACCTATGAACTTGGGCTCAGATACCATCTTTCATGACCCAAAAATGGACGTGATGACACTCGTCGTATCCCGCTAAGACAAGTTAGCCTAAAACCTAAATAATAACGATAAATGCGGAAGCAAAATAAGAATAAAGGTCCAACACCATATAATAATATGGGAAATCATAATCAACTTTAAAAAAACCCAAAACATGACTGTCACATGTACGAGACTCTAATGAATTACAATAGAAATGAATAAAAATGCAAGTCTCAATGTCATTGTTTCTACAGTAGAACAAGTACATACATAAGGAACAAGAGGGCTTGGTAAGACCACAGTAAAGCCTAGGATAAAGTATAGAGGAAGGATAATCATGAAAATCAGGGCATGTAACCAACACAAGTGTATAAGCAAGGAGTGAGTACCAAACAACACAGTACTCAACAAGAAAACCACTAAATACAAAGTAAAGTAATATAGAATACGGATACTACTAACACTCCAACTGAACCTCTACAACTACAACCCGCACAAAATCAATCAAACCTAATAGTTCATAATTTACAAAGAACATAGCTCAATAACGACACTTCAACTTTTATAGATCATCAACATCAAGTTCATCAATTACAAGTTCCACGAATGAACTCACAAGTTCACAAATGGTAATAATGTGCAATGCAATAAAATGAAATGTCAAGTAAGATAATGTATGTATATCCTAATGATACACACTCGCTCTCTCAGTCCAGGACTCATGGGGGACTTATTTATGTGAGGCTATTATATATATTTAATCATCAGTTGCCTCATATTTTATCTTTTAATTATCCTTTTTTAGCATAAATTTTATGGATTGTGCTAAATAGTGTATTTTATTTGTAGGAGTAAATTGGTGTAAAGATGAAGAAGTTTTGAGGTAAAAACGAATTAAAGATGAAAGATTATAGAAGGAAATCAAGCAGACAGCTTAATGGATTAAATTTAATATATTAGTCGTGATACATTGTTAGTTACAAGTTGATACATTACTAGTTTACCGCATATGTGTTGGCTTTTTAGATGTGTTATCAATGTGTGGTTATTATAAAGTATCATGTATATGTTAATCCGTTCTTCTTATTTTTTGTAATGTATCATTATAAAGGCATGGATAATTAAGACACACACTTTTTCTTTTTTTTAATGTGTTTGTTAATGTATTAACGATACATTGCTAGTTACAACTTGATATATTACTAGTTCGCCGCATATGTGTTGGCTTCTTAGATTTGTGTATCAATGTGTGGTTATTATAAAGTATCAGGTACATGTTAATTCGTTCTTCTTATTTTTGTAATGTATCATTATAGAGGCATGGGTAATTAAAACACAAAGGTATGAAATGTATTAGTCAGTTGATGTGTATCTGACACATATAATTTGTTGTGGACAATAATATGTATTAGCCACTAAGTGTATTTATGGTCCATTAAGAATACTGATAATAATGTATCTTGAACTTCTTCTTTTTTGAATGATACATGAAACAATGCTTCTTTTTAATGTATTTGGTACAATTACAGCTATGTATTAGTGTATTTTTTGGAAGACTATTGTTGGAGATTGAAGACATCTGTTAGGAAAAATTTGGATATATTCAAATTGAGGTACTTCAATAGTGAACATAAAGGATTCAATGCCGAATAAGGACGATTGGTCAGTTCCATAATGCATTTTGGAAGAAATTGTCTTGCCACCAAGATACAAAAGGATGCTTGGACGACCAAGGAAAAGAAGGGAGAAAAATCCAGATGAAAAGCTAACCACAAACACAAACTGTTGTGGGCATTGTAGATAAGAAGGTCACAATCGAAGAAATTGTACTTTCTTTTCCGAAAGTTGGTTGACGAAATTTTTATTTAGAATATTGTGATGTTTCAGATTAATAAATTTTCAAATTGTAACACTTCAATTTATAGATTTTTCAGTGTTACAAATATATACATTACAAAGTATTGTTAGCTTATTAATTGTTGATACAATAAATTGAGATGTTACAATTTTCAATTTTATCTATATTTCTGATTGGTAATAATTTGTTCACATTGTAAAGAGATATAAAATTTTAAGAATTTGGTACAAGCTATTATGTTTCAGATACATTATTTATATAATGTATGATTTTATGTTTGATAATAATGTATCTAATACAGAGTGATCGCAAAATGTTATGTGTAAGCTATAATAAAGTGTAGATATTAATGTATCACAGCGAAAAAGAATTAAGTTATAAAGTTGATACATGTTTAAGAAATACATGGTACTGATTTATATCAAATGTATCGTGAACAACTTACAACTAATGAAAAAATATGATTGTGTGAGTATGCATTGATGAATCTGATACTTACTAGAATTAACTAAATATATTGAAAATTAAAGTCAAAATAGACAAGATTTGGAAAAAAAAACTCTAAAACTTGAGTAGAAATATCATAAAATAATAAAGAAATATTATTGTATTAACACTAACAAATATTAATTTAAGAATCAAAATAAAGGAGATAGATTGAAAATCTATATTCTTGGTTTTGATGATCGTGTAATGACAGATCCAACTTTTTCCTTATTTTTCTTGAGCGTTTTTTCAACAGTAAATTTAGAACTTGAGCATGCATCCTTCTTCGACTTCTCCAATCTCAATTTTTTCATGAATGATAGATTGTATCTTTGTTTAGATCTATTTTGAATAAAATCTTCATCGTTAGAATCAAATATACGATGTACATTATCGTAAGTGGTTGAAACTATTTACACAATCTCAATACTAAAAGATGGATCATCATCCATATATATCAAAAAATTATAGATGAATAAGAAGTACCATTGACAAATTTAAAGAAAACGGATGAAGAAGAAAATGAAAGAGAAAAAACAATGGAAAAAAAACAAAGAACAACAAAGTGAAGAAGATGAAACTACCTATTGACAGGTTTGAAATTGATTTTCAGGAGAGAGAAACCTTTTGAAATTCAAATTAGGATAAAGTGATAAACTTAATGGAGAAATTAATTGAAAAGATCATGGGAATAAAAAATGGGAGACATTTGTGGAGTGAAATTAGAAAGTGATAAAAATATGGGTTTGGGGAGTGTGAGTTATGTACCCAGAAATTTTGTGTTGTGCTCAAAATAAGGGATTTTGGAAAATTTTAAAATGGTAGAGAATAATGAGAATTACGAAGAAGAAAAAATGTGTGCATATAGGTAACTTTTCCTTTTTCTTTCTCTTATTTCATGTCCAATCAAATAAATTCACACAAATTGAGACGGGGAGTACAATATTTAAAAATTAAAACTATATATTCAAAAATTATACGAAAAGTACTACAAGTTACAATTTTCTCATGTCAACATGATATATATAAAACAAATTATTTAGATTAACATATTTTGACTCTCGAAAAGCGAAATATTACAACTAATATGGGACAAGCCAAGTATATTTTATTGAAAACTTATATAAAGTTGAACAAGCAGAGACACACATCCTACATTTTTGCATGTTAGCTTAGTTACGTAGTGGCATAGCTTTACTTAAAATTTTGAGTGTTGTTTTGGCTGGAGAATGATTGTAATCCTTGATGATGAAATAAAAGTAATTAAGAAGTGTGGTTGTAGAGTATTAAGGTTGAATTCTTGTGTTGTACAAGGCTTTTGCATTAAAGCTCAATGTTTATGTGAAAGTTGCATCTAGGAGCAGGCTAAATTGGAGTAGGTGGGAAGCAAAAGATAGATTCGAAAAGAAACTATTGCTTGATAGGAGTACCTTTTTTGTTTAATCTACTAGTTAGTTTCCTGACATTGGAAGAAAACATATATTCTGGCTTGGCTTGTAAAGCAAAATATAATTTTACTGTTTTATGACTTTTACCTGTTCCAGGACCCCACTTTACCTCTTCTTATTCTCAAGTCTCAATGCTTGTAGCTGCCTACCAGAGCTCAAGAGACTATCATGGATTCAAGAAGCAGCATTATGAAATTCTACATTCTTGCAGCCTTCAGCACATATCAAGTGCTAGTAGCCTCAAGTCCCTTTGGTTTAAGTGGTAAGTATACAAATACAAGAAAATTCAAATGTTGGGGTATTGAGTTGAGAGAATATAGATAGCCTCTCATCAAATGTATATTTAACTCAATTCCTACCTATTTGCTTTCCGCACGTACATATCAGGGTTTGGGTTCTGCTCAACTTGTCAACTCGCTCGTTAGGAGAAATATTATACATGTATTAGAATATCTACACCTTGCATAATAATCTGTGCATAAACTAATACATAAATTGCCTCATAATAACAAACGTCAAGTTTAATCCGCTGCTAAATTCATGTGCCTTTATTTTTGGCGGAAAATGCAGATAGAGCCAGGATTACTCCTAGCCTTGGACGTTACCAGCGTTTACGACTCCTCCAGGTTGAATCAACTAGTCCAGAAAGCTCTTTTCCATATGGAACTTATACTTCTCCTCCTCCTCCTCTTCTTTCAGGAGTTGTACCACCAGTTAGTCCTCAAATCAACTCTCCTCCATTGGGGATATCCACTCCTCCTACTCCTTTGAAGTCCGTGCCACCGAGTCCACAAAACTCATCTCCATATGGGACAATCACTCCTCCTCTTACTCCTGGTGCTATGCCAACACCTTTACTTCCCACTCTTCCACCACCATCTCCAACTGCACAAACCCCACAGCATAATGCACCTAAGCCACCAGCAGTTAATCAGCCACCACCAAATAGTAGTCATCCATCATCACCACCTCCTTCTAAGAAACCTGAAAATGCCGTTTGGTGTGTGGCTAAGCCAACGGTACCAGCAGACTTGATTCAGCAGGCATTGGACTATGCTTGTGGTTCTGGTGCTGGCTGTGATGCCATACAACCCAATGGGGCGTGTTACCAGCCGACTACTCTGCTTTCTCATGCTTCTTATGCTTTCAATAGCTACTGGCAGAAAAAGAAGCAGGGTGGAGGAACTTGTGACTTTGGAGGCACTGCCATGCTAGTCACTGTTGATCCAAGTAAGACTCTCAAACTCCATTAAATACAATGGAAAGAATTTTTGCATTATCGTTGTATAAAATAGCATGTCTTATTGTTCATCTTACTCATCCCAGTTTCTTATTTGACAGGTTATGATCAGTGTCGTTTCACGTACAACTGATCTTGGAAGACAACACTTGAGATCAAGAGGACTGTACAACAATGCCATGTCCAAGACCAGACGTAAACGATGTTTTTTGCATATGTTAATTTTTATTTACTACAAAAGGACTGATAACACTCTAGTAGCTTTTTTGTTTCTTTGTGCTTCTTTAATGTAGAGGAACTCTATGGTGATGTACTGCTACTTCACAATTTATATGAAACATAATTCAATTAAACAATCAAGAATTTATCTGAATAAAGAAATTAAACCAGAAAGTCTTAATCCAAAATACAACAGAGATACAACCTATCCATGCTACCTTCACTAAAGCAGGCGTTTAAAGTGTGTGCTAATGACAGATATAGTAAGAGACTAAAACGATGCACAATGCCCATGAAATTTTTTGAAGATGCTCCTAGTTATAGATAGATATAACAATCATACCGTCCAAACAACCTTAATTGGGAAGGGTAATTAATAATTACACTGGTCAAGTACAGGAAGCTGAATATCCTACCTATTTGTGACAAAATTGTGATGAGCATAACAACACAATTGAAGTAAAATGGAAGTTAGAGAATGTCAACGGTTGACATAACAAAGGATTCCCATGCATTACCTAAAGCGGAAACTTCTCTTTGGATGCATGCCAAGATAAAGGGTAACACAATGTCTACAAAATTTCAACCTTTATATACGTTAAAGGAACAGCTATTGTACCTGAACAGTAAGGTAATTACTGCTTTCTCTGACTATAAGCACGGCCATTATACAAGATATCATTTATGGCATCTTCAGGATCTACAATCCTACGTCAATATGACCACTTCCAGAGAAAGCTATTAAGCCAATCTCCCTTGTCATCTACCATATCTTTGAATTCTCCGACGCTGCAACTCATCCAATGATAGATCTTGAACCTCATCTGTTGAACTAAGAGATGACAGCACATCATCAGCACGACTTGTGCCGCACATCTCACAAACACTTAACCAGCCTGAATTATCAAATGTACATCCTTGGCATCTCCACATTTGAGATGTATCTCTTGTCTGTCTCCCGCCAACGGTTCCTCTACCACCAATTCTTTGCCTTCGGAATAAACAGTTCACAAACCTTAAAGGCCAGTTCAGTGCATGCCCAAGACCTCTGATGATTGTCCTCAGTGGATTTGCACCTGAATACGATGCTTTTAAACGCAAAAACAGAAGGCCCGCAAGTATTCCACCAAGGTGACCAAGAAATGAGACACCAGGGACTAACATTTGTATGAGAATCAGTTCTGCCCAGGCAGCGTAACGAGTCGGTACCAACAGCCCATGAACATATGTATAATCATCTGAATGTGCATTGAGAATAACTTTCATGGCAAAGAGAACACCAGAAAACCCCACAGCATATTCCTGATAGTAGGGCCTCTCATAGTCAAAGAACAGCAGAAGTGACTTCGCAAGCAATAGTGTGATGCCCTGGGACATAGCAACTAAGGCTGCAACTGTCGATGCAAATTCTGCACTTCCCATTGATGTCTCCAATTGAATCCCCTTCCACAGAAGTGAGAGCATATTGTAGACTAGGTGAGAATCATCCAAATGGTAGAATGCTGACAGGAAGAATCGTTTCAGGTCCTTGTACTGCACAAGCAAAATCAAAATATTTATTCATCAAATAATAACAGAATAATATGACACATGACCTTCCAAAAACTAAAACATGCAGCTCAGGAAAGCAGTTGGCCATATGATCTGCTAGCACTACAGAAAAAAGTAATATCTACAGAAAGAACAAATGGAGTTAGAAATGTGAACTGAAATGATACATCCAAAAGTAACCATCATATGAACACTCACAAGATCCTTTCTGGACCAAAACTTCAGAAAGGTGCCACAATTAATACACTAAAGAATGTTGTACATCATGGAACAGCAGAGAAAAATATTAGTACAACTTTTGATCACCTGACTCTCTCATTCCCTTAAAACTATATCAAGTGATGTCTTGTCAAAAATAAAAGGGAAAAAGGACAAATATACCCCCGAACTATCGAAAATGGTATGTCAATACCCTTCGTCATACTTTTCGTTCATCAAAGCCCTTGCCGTCCAATAACCAGTACCATTTACCCCTCCCACTAACGGAGCACTGATTGTGTACACGTGTCGCAATCCTATGCCACAACCCGGTTGACCAATTTTTTTACCCAAATTTCAAAAACCCGCCCATAACCCAATTAACTCACCTGATTTACCCACAAATAAACTCTTTAAAATCCTAAAGAAAAATCCTAAAGTTTATTTATTTATGTTAAACTTTAC
Source organism: Solanum chiquidenum (assembly GCA_029582725.1). Classification (NCBI taxonomy): domain Eukaryota; kingdom Viridiplantae; phylum Streptophyta; class Magnoliopsida; order Solanales; family Solanaceae; genus Solanum; species Solanum chiquidenum. Next base: position 4,637 of record JAJOOS010020931.1, on the reverse strand, counting down.
ACGCGTTTTAAAAAATACGATTATAATAAGAATTTTATTGTAATACTCGTATTAATTAATGAATTGTTTTTGTAAAACTTAATTTTTGAAATTATTTTTTCAACAACTTAACATACTAATCACTTTCCCTTAACAACGTGGGTCCCACATTTTCCATTATTCTTTTCAGTAATTCTTCTACTCTAATTCTTCTGTTGATTTCTTCAAAATTCTTCTTCTACTGCTCCTCTGGTTCCTGCAATGAAGAAAAAATGGAAATTTCATGGAGTAAAAGGCATCACAATCATCACCTCCGCCACCCTCCTCCTCCGCTGTCGTCGCCGCCGCCTTCTTCTATTGCTCCACCCTTTCCTTCCCTTCCCCCACCTCCTCCCCACCCAACCTACTCCGTACCTACAGCTTCTACAACAACTCCCCCTTCCCGAGACCCTTATCCTTTACTAACTCCTCCTCCCCCACCCAACTACCCACCTCCTTTCAATTTGAATTACCATTTTAATTTCAGTCAGTACAGTTATGGTACTAGATCTGTAATCTATCAAAATCAGTATCCTCCTTCTTATCATCCTCACAGTAATAACGGATGGGGTGGGTATCGGCCACCGCCACCACCTCCACCGCCCGTTGCTGGCGGTGCCGTATGTGGATTATCAAAGTGCGAAGAAGATTAAAAATGATGTTAATGTTCATAAGGATAATATCAGGGTCTTGATGAATTCAATAAGGATTTTCATTTTTCTTTAGGATTTTAGAGGGTTTATTTGTGGGTAAATCGGGTGGGTTAAAAAGGTTATGGGTAGGTTTTGAAATTTGGGTTAAAAAATTGGTAAACTCGGGTTGTGGCGTAGGATTGCGCCACGTGTACACAATAAGTGCTCCGCTAGTGGGAGGGGTAAATGTGTGTTGATTATTGGACGGCAAGGGCTTTGATGAGTGAAAAGTATGACGAAGGGTATTGGCATACCATTTTCGAAAGTTCGGGGGTATATTTGTTCTTTTTCCCAAAATAAAATAATCAAGCAATATATAGCAGAGAGCAGAAACATGTAAATCTTAAACACACACCCAATCAGTTGTAAGGAGGAATTGACATTTTCTTCAATAATATCAAGGGCCATTACTCTACACTCAGTTGTTCAAGAGATACCATAAATGTCCTGATGCAATGATATGACACATCGGTTAGATAAAATATGCCTGCCATCTTATCCTTCCATGTCATTTCTACTCATGATGGAAAAAACACATTATTATTCTGAGAGCATCTTTGTCTGCACCGATCAAACAATGAAATAGAAATTCTGGGACAGAGTTATAGTGAAAAAAACTAATTTAAGAGGGAAAACCACATAAAAGCCTGTTCGATAACCACATAAAAACACAAGTGGTAAGGTTAGAGTAGGGTTAAAAAATGGCACTCCATCTATCATGAAAAAATAATGCAATATATACAAAGAAACACTCAAATACAACACATAGAATTCCAACTTCATCATTGTGATTGGACAGCCAAAATACAACACAGAGACTTCCAACTTCATCATTGTGATTGGACAGCTAATTTCTTAATTTGCCACATAAGAGATGAGAGTTGATGCCTTTGAAAGGGAAGAATAATTGATTGTTAAGTTAAAATTCAAGGCTATGAATTCATTAAGACCTTCTATTTCATGTTGTACCTCTCCCTTTCTTGCTGCTGATTGTTGGATAGATGATATGATGAAGTGTGTGTAACAATAAAATAGAAAAAATTAAACAGAACACCAAAAATGTTGGCATAGCCACTTCATTTCTCAAATTGGGGCTTTAAGAATCCTCAATTTGATAGCACCAGGGGACAGAATATTTAGGCCAAAACAAAAGACAGTCCAATACAATTTTCAAACTTGGACATCAACATCTTCTTTTTTTTTCTTTTTTTTTTTTTTGATAACCGAGAAATCCGTCTTTGACCCGCCCTTTGGACCAATCACAGCCTTCTAAACTCGGTGGATAATGGGCCATCAACATCAACATCAACATCCTTTTACCTGATTAAAATAAACCTTTTTTAGGCATAAAACGAATTAAGAGTTGCATCAAGCGAAGTCAAAGGCTCATCTGAGGCACACTTCATCCCTGAAGCTCGGTGTAGGCACTTCGCCTCACTTAAGTAGTGAGGCACAAGGCATTAAGGCATGCACGTCATTGTCCACAAGTACTATATACAATAGAGCGGTACTAAAAAACAAATATGATTGGTAAAAGGATATATCAATTGTTAAGGAAATCATTACGAATTTAAGTTACTTTTTTCTTGCATTTTACATATATATTTTTACTAATAAAAGCCCTGTGAGTTAATTGGATTTGTGCTTAAAGCCCCAATAGATGTGGAGAATTTTTTTTAACACTTCTCACCTTTGACAACACTGGTCGCATAGTCATTTTTTAGATATTCAATAACATAGGATGGCTCCAACATCCTAAATGAACAAACACAAAAGTACCATAACACCCACCATTCCTTTCTACGAATAAGTGTGAACTTGCTAAGAATATGTCTTTGTTAAAGATAATCAATTATTTAAGTCAATCCAAAGAGTGGCGAATTTATAGCCTACATTATGGGACATGTAAGCCCATGGTCTCCCCATAAATCTAGGTATTTTCTAAAGTTGGTATAACTCCCTGAATATATCACTTTCAGATACAAATATATTGTTTTGCAAAATTTTGGTTTAGTTTGAAAATTTTGCACACCACCTACGGCAGCCCATTTCTACACAGCACCTTCAAGCAATTACACAAGTACATGAAGTTCTTCTTCCAATTTTTAGTTTAATTTGATCAATTTACACGAAGGACCCATACCAGCATCACACCCAATCCAACAAATGCACGATCCAAATAATATAGCGAAAAATGCAAGAAATTAAAATGGGTTCATACCTTAAGAATGAGATGGGGATTAAACCATACTTGATTAATGGTAGGAAGTATAGAATGAAGAAAAGTGGGCCTTAAGTATATAATTGTATTAGCAGCAACAAGTGCTGCTGTAACCGGTGGTTTTCTGTCCAGCCTGTAATATTCAGTCACTGTATGCAGCGCTAATAGAGGTAGCATCCCACGTGAAAGTGAACTCCATCTTCCCCTTCCTCTTTCCATTCTTGATTTTGAGAGATTATGCTTTAGCTGCACAAACAAAGGAATTGACTGAAATTTGTATTAACAAAAAGTTCTCCAGTCTTTTTTGTGGAACTTTTGAAATGGCGGTGAGTTTTTGAAGGGATTCGGATTTCTCTTGCGAATCTTGTTCGACAAGAAAAGAGTATTCCAGATACTTCTTCTCCTTCCTGTAATTTCGACTGATGACCGGATCCGACCCGACCCGACACATTCAGTCGGGTAGCACTGTTGACAAAACACAAGGTTCAAAAATACTACTTGTTCTTGGCCATATCTTTTTGATGAATGTGGTATCGAGGTTCGGTTTATTTGGAAAAGAGGTCAATCTTAGGGGAGACCATTCGAATGGTTGAATTGATGACTTCGCTCTTCCGTTTCAAAAAGAATGGCCTAGTAAGAAAAAAAAATTCATCTTGTCGTTATAAATTAAAGTTATGTCAAATATACCAAAATATCATTTAATCTTGTGGTTTTAAACATGTCAAATTAAAGTTGAAGTTGAAGTTAAAGTGTTGCAAAAAAAAGAAAGAGATCATTCTTTTTTAAAACGAAGGGAGTATTACAAATGGTTTAGAATTCTCCTTCCTCAACCTATTGGGTCAAAAATATCATTAACATATAGAAATAATTCGAAAGTGTCCTACTTCCACTTATTTGATTAAAAACATTATTAACCTATTAGAAATAAATCAAATTTATTCTTTTTTACCTAAAAATATATTTACCAACTATTAAATACTATTTTTATTGATAAATATAATATTTTTCTGATATCAAAATAATTTTTAAAATTCTTTTTGGTCTTCAAATTTGAATAAATTAAAACTCCACTTTTTAATTCATTTTACTTCTATTACCATCTTAGTTATATATATTTTTCCATTTTTTTTAGCAAATTTGGTCTTTTAAAACTAGTAAGATTTTTGTATAAATTATGTTAAGTGATACAATATTTACACTAAAAGAACTCAGACGGGATAACCGACGGAAAAAGGACGGGGCAGGCAACCCTGGCACACTGAGTGGCGCCATCCCTTGATCTTTAGAGGCGCAGTTCTGGCGCACTGTTGGCGCGGCGCGCCAGTGTAGCGACCCTAAAAAAAATATATATATAGATAGGTGAAACTAGAGCCTAACGTATGAATTTTTAAAGTTTAAGCACAAATTGGAGTTATGAAATTTTCCAAAATAAAAATTGGACTTTGCCTTAGTTTTATTTGGTAGGTCCATGTAGGCAAGGGGCATTTTCGCAAATATTAATTTTAGTTAAATTAAAAAAAATGGGTATATTTATATTATTTCTAATTTCTATACATGGTATTAAAACTTTTAAAAAGGTTTGTTTTAATTCATTCTTCAAAAAAAAAAGGGGGGTTCTCTCTAGAACACCATTGAAGGCAAAGGTCAAGTTGGAGCTAGGTTTCGAATTGAAGGTTTCTTGCATCAAATTTTCGTGGGTTTTCTCA
>JAJOOS010020930.1:0-24971 GCA_029582725.1 Solanum chiquidenum | reverse complement strand
CCATGGAGCAAGACGACGGACCGTAGGTCGACCCATGGTCCGTCCTACACAACCATCGATGAAGATCAAAAAGTTAAAGGTTCTAGTAATTGATGAAAAGTTCTCAGTGTTGAACCACAAAGGGTGACCTACGGACCGCAGGTCGACCCAAAGTTCGTAGGTCATGTCGTTGATAGAAACCACATCTAGACAACTTATTTCCTTATTTTTTTCCCTTTTATTTAGGACTTATTTTCCATAAATAGGAGTTATAAACCACGGTTTTGGGGTTTAGACGTTGTTGTAAACTCTTAGGTCTTGGCATTTTTGGGAATTAACTTGCAAAGTTTAGCAATTTCATTTCCGGATTTCATTTTATAAGATTTCCACTTCAAAATTCAATTGAATATTTTGGGTTTCATCTATTCTAATTGTAAGTTCATGAATTCTTTTATGTGAAACATGAATCATGAACTCTCAAGCATGAGTAGCTAAATCTACAACTAGGTTTGTGGAAACCATGAGGAATTAACAAAGTATGAATAATAATTAAGTAATTCTTGAAGAGTGTTTATGCATGTATTGTTATTTTTTTCGCTTAGAAGTCTTTTTAATGGTGGCCAACGTTAGAATTCTCCTCGTTGCTACCTAGCAGACCAAAGAGGTAGTCAATGAGAAAATAATTAACAACAGAGATTTAGTGGATGCTATCTAATAGTCTAATGTCAACTGGTGCGAGGGTCAAAACTAAGACATACATTGATGTGATATGTAATCTGAGGTAAAGATAAAGGTTAGTAAAGTATACACTTGTACCCTGACCAAGGTGCGTAGTGAAATTCCCTATTTGGAGGACCAATCACTTAGGGATACCTAACATACCAACTTTTCATATAAAACACTAAGAAAAGATTACTATTATTAGGATTACCACATTAAGAGCTTGTGGGGAACACATATACCCTAGTTTCTCTCTTATATTGATTTCTCAAACTGATCATCTTGCTTACTTGTTACTCAATCAATAATCTGTTACTTGCTTACAACCCCCCCCCCCCTTTTCTGACTTGTCTCGGAAGTAATTTGACTAAACAAATATAATAGTGAGTTAAGTTTAAGTCTGAACCATATTCCTCATGGGATCGATCCCAACCTACAAGTTGGCTTCTTTAATTGATAACGACTGCTTATACTTCTTTAGGGAAGTGTAATTTGAGCATATCACATTCTGAAAACACTTGAAGCAACCAATGGAGCCATCACGACACACCCCTGAGTGGTTCCTACCACACTTAGCACATGTAAGAGTCTTATTATCCCCTTGTGCCATACTACCTTGAGAATGCGCATGTCTAGCTTTGAAATTCTATGAAGTCTGATTTTAGAACTCACATATGTTCCTTGGTGCGGGCGCACTAGCAGATGATGAAGCTGGTCCCTTTTGTTTTCATTAGAAAGATGACCGGTTGGCATTACTCTTCTGCTGCCTGGACTTATTCCCTATCTTATCTCTTTTGTTTTGAAATTCCTCTCTGTCTTTCAACTTCTCTTCCTCAACCTGTTACACATGGATCATTAGCCTTACTATGTCCATATATCCTATCAACATAGTTGTCTTGCCTTCCTTACTTAACATATGAGACAACCCAGCAACAAACAAACTCATCATGCCTCTCATGTCAGGAACCATCACCGGAGCATAGCGTGAAATTTGGGTGAACTTCAGGCTGTACTCATGAATACTCATAGATTCCTGCTTAAGAGTATGGAATTCTCGTACCTTGGCTTCTCTCACTTCACGGGGAAAGACACGCCCCAAGAAGGCCTCTTCAAACAAAGTCCAACTCACAAGTGGTGCACTTTCAGCTCTATTCTTTTTTCATTGATCAAACTAGATTCTAACGACACCCTTCATTTAGTATGCAACTAGTTCCACCCTTTCAGCATCAGCAATGTGCATAATCTCAAAAACCTTCTGAAGCTCTTCAATGAAGTTTTTTGGACGCTCAGTAACACTTGAACCAGTGAAGCTTGGCGGATTCATCCTTAAAAACTCACAGATCCTTGAAGTATCAGCCACTTCCTGTTAATTTTCTCTTTGTCCAATTTGATTGGTCACAACTTGACTAAACATCCGGATAGCTTCCCGGAACTCAGCATTGGTGACCTATCCTTGGGGTTGCACTTCTGGTGCATTAGGTACCCCTTGATCCTGTGGTGCAATATTTCTCCTAGCGGGACGACCTCTGATAGCTCTTCGTGGAGGCATGATCAGAAAGATACGTGCAAGCACGAATTAGAAGAAAGTTTTTAGAGATAAACTATATTGAACAAAATGAGTATGAAAGAAGTGAGATAGTTCCTAAGTGTCGCAGCCTCCTAATTATAGATGTGGCGCGCCTCACACTGATATTTAGGACTCTACTTACACGACTTCATAGACTCCCTAGGACTCTTGAACTTTGTGCTCTGATATCAAGTTTGTCACACCCCGAGCCTACACCCTGGACGGGACTGACACTCGAGAACCATTGGTTGCCCCAAGCGAACTCTTGGCCTGGCTTAACTCTTAGCGAAAGACTTAAATAACAAGAAAGTAGTCTCAAAAGATAAATTGATGCTATATACGTAGAATGTCTAAAAGAAACACTTAACTAGCCAAGATGGAAACTCAAGTCTCAATCATCAAAACTAAAATGGAAATACTCAAGAACTAACATCAACTAACTGTCTATGAAGCCTCTAACAAGTGAGATGGACATCGGGACAAGACCCATGACATCCTAATGAACTAACTGATAAAATAATAAAAAGGGATCCTTCGAAAGCAAGGAGAGTCACCAACAACGTTGAAGATCAACTGGATCAACGATGCGCTGAATGTTGATCCTGGTTACTTGTATCTGTATTATAAAAAGATACAGGCCAACTGGCATCAGTACATTGAATTGAATGTACGAGCATATGAGGAGAATACTAAAACAATACATAAGCTTGAAAGGAACTGAAGGAACATACCTGGTCTCAACTCAACTCCTTTCAATATAAAGAAATAATATAAATGCATTATAAAGAAAAGCTTTTAAAACATGGATAACAACTTTGTGTATTTAGAAATACAATGGTAACTCAGTTTTTATGCAAGGATACAATTTAAACCCTGTTTGTATGTGAAAATACAAGTAATCTTTGTGTATATAAGAATACAAAATATAAGTGTGGGAGTTTCTATAACCGATAACAATTACTTATGAGCTATGTGATGATACAGTGTTTTGCCTCACGCTGCCAGGGCCGTCCTATACCTTGTTGGGGGTATAAAACCTAACTACTAAGTGAATCCACTAGTCTATGTTTAAAAGAACAAAGGAATCATCTAAAGAGTATGACCCTTTTCTAATGATGTTGGCTACACGATTTACGGAGACCATGAATTATCTAAGCTCAACTTGTCCCTAAATCGGTGCTCAATACTACTCCCAAAAATGTAACTAGCTCCTATGTTTAAAAACATAACTCTTTCTGTGATTTGATATAATTGCTCAAAAACTACCCCAAAGGCTCTCTTTGAAAGCAGTGTTTCCTCTCTTGCTTAAATGTGAAAACATTTATTCTTTACTCAAACACTAGCTCAAAGGCTTTTTTGGAAATCAGTGTTTCCTCTCTTATTTATATGTGAAAACATTTACTCTTCGGGAATACATAGTCCCCATATACTCTTTTGAAGAAAATGAACTTCAATTATTACTCTTTACTCAACTTAAAACTCAAGTTTTAAAACAAGTGTAAAATATTTGTAAAAGACTTCTTGAAAAGACTCTAAGAACTCTCTAGACTTGGCTCTTAACTTTCCTTGAATTTGAATTTATGAATTCAAGGTTGTTATTTGTGATAGGAAAGATTTTGTGATGTTTAGGAGTGTTTTTAGATAGTTAAACTTGAGAAACAATCAAGAAATCACTGTTTGGAAGCAGGTCCACGACACAGAGATGCATTTTATTATTTGGTCGCAAAATAAATTTTGAGGCAGAGGGGTCTGCGACCTCTCCGCGATGCGGAGACAAATTCTGTAAAAAGGGGAGGCAGGTCCGCGACGTGGTTAGGGTTGCCTGTTTCTCCCGACTTTTTCCTTTTTCATTCTCTAACCCCTATTCACCTAAATTCAATTCTTTTTACACAATTTCTCTTTAGATTCAGATACCCAGTATATGTACACACGAATCTATTCGTGAACGACTCTAAAATCGACACGATTTCCTCAAGAACCTAACAATCCCAACTTAACTCAAGAACGAAAGCCAATAATCAAGAAGACAATTCAAAATCATCAACTTTGAACTTTATAGAATCAACTTCACCGAAATAAACATGATTGCCGCGTGGGTGAAAGAACCCAATGCTATGAAAGTCTCACATAACTCTTAAGGGATGAACCCTTGGCAAAATGACTTCATTTCCGCTAGAAATCACCAAGAACACCTTGACTTTTCTCCTCTTTTCTCCTCTTTTCTCTGATCTCAAAGCCCTAGCGTAATTCTTAATTGCGTAATGGGAATATCTCGCTCATACAAGCTCAAAAAATAGCAAACTCAGTGGGGTTGGAAATATAATTCCAAGACGTTTCATTTGACATCTTATTTGCCATCTTACTCATCCTGTACTGAGAGTTATGGTCGTTTGAAGTTGACCCAAAATTTACACTTAGCAAAACTTGCCAAACTTTCCAAATTTGATCATTCCAAAAATTGTTTTCTTTCTAATTCTAGTTCTTTCAAATAGTAGGTTGTTACAAAGAACTTGAACCAAGGTTAAGGATAATCGTGGACTTGAACCACATAAAATATGACCAAGGACTTGAACCAAGGTTAAGGATAATCGTGGACTTGAACTACATAAAATATGACCAAGGACTTGAACCTAGGTCAAGGATAATCGTGGACTTGAACCACATAGAATATGGCAAAGGACTTGAATCGAGGTTAAGTATAATCGTGGACTTGAACCACATGTAGAGGCGAGTCGGTTAGAAATAGGATCAGTTGTCAACCGAGCATCACAGGGACTACCCCCAAACTGAGTGCCATCAATAAATCACTTCAGCCCGAATCGTATCCAACCAGAATCGTCGAGTAGCTTCCATACCAAGAATTTTAATACATCGGAACCGATGGGACAAGGAATTATGGATATAAGGTTCTAAGAGCGGTGTTACTTCCTGGCTAAGGCCCAGACTATCAGACTGAAGTGTGCTATATCAATCTATAGGGAGCTTCGCCATCCGACACAACGTCGGAGAGGTTTCAAGGCCTAATGGCTCTAAAATATGCAAGTTTATGGCAATCACTAGTCTAAGCCTATACTAAGGCCAAACATGCTTTCAAATATACACACGGCACGCCATAAAAAGAGCGCACCACAAGGTACAGATGATCAATAATTATATTAGACATGCTTCAGTAACTCGGAGTACCCGAAATTAGAGCCTAAGCCATGATATCTATGAATTTATCATGCTCAACCACCAATTACCCCTTATGGTCTGCATACTTCTTCTCCCTACTCTAGGCTGCTAAAAGCTTAGCTTGGATATTCCACACTTTATCTTGAGCATTCTTCACTAAATCAACCCCCAAAGGTTTCACATCTCCAGCCTCCAACCATCCTATGCGTGATCTACGTCCCCTCCCATAAAGTGCCTCAAACAACGTCATATCTATGCTAGAGTGATAACTATTATTATAGGAGAACTCACACAAGGTAAGAATTTATCCCAATGCCCTCCAAAATCAATCACACATGCCCTCAACATGTCTTCTAACACTTGAGTAGTCCTCTCTAACTGCCCGTCCGTCTGTGGATGGAAACCTGTATTAAAAGTGAGTTGTGTGCCCAATTCCTCATGTAATTTCCTCCAAAACTTGGAGGTAAACTGCATACCACGGTCTGAGATGATACAGAGGGGCAACCATGCAACCTCACTATCTCTTTCACATACACCTTAGCCAATTGTTCAGCATTATAATCTTTTCTTACAGGAATAAAATGGGCTGACTTAGTCATTCTGTTAACCACTAGACAAATATAATCAAACATCCCCAAAGTCTTGGGAAGACCAACCACAAAATCCATGGCTATCCTTTCCCACTTCCATTCCGGAATTGGCATTCTCTGAAGCAAACTTGCAGGCCTTTGATGTTCATACTTTACTTGTTGGCAATTTTGACACTTTGCCACAAACTCCACTATGTCTTTCATAATGTCAGGCCACTAATAAATTCGCTTCAAATCTCAGTACATCTGGGTCACACCCGAATAAATGGAATATCGCGAACCATGAGATTTTGCCAACATTTTTTGAATCAAGTCATTAACTCAAGGAACACAAATACTTCCTTTAAAACTGAGCACACCTTCCGCAACAAGAGTGGTCTCTTGTGCCTAACCAATCGCAGCGCTCTTCTAAAGCTCGTTCAAATTTGCATTCTCAAACTGCTTGGCCTTGATCTCCTCAACGAACTTGGCCCTAACCTCAATGCTTGCCAACACCCCACCTTTTTTTGAGATGCCCAACTACATGAATTTAAACTCCAAGGTCTGGATTTCCTTATCCAAAGGTCGCTTGGATACACTCACGCAAGCTAGACTACCCATACTCACCACTTTTTGACTCAAAGCGTCTGCCACTACATTAGCCTTACCCGGATGGTATTGAATGATGACATCAAAATCCTTAAGTAGCTCCATCCACCTTCTCTGTCTGAAATTCAGATCCTTTTGAGTGAACACATGCTGCAAACTACGATGATCAGTAAATACGTCACACTTGACACCATAGAGGTAATACCTCCAGATCTTAAGAGCAAACACTACCGCTGCAACTCCAAATCATGTGTTGTATAATTCCTCTCATGCACCTTCAACTGTCGTGATGCATAAGCTATAACATTCTTATCCTTCATTAACACAACACCCTAACCCGAATGTGAAGCATCAAAATTAACAATAAAAACCTTACCTTCCACGGGTAGTGCGAGAATAGGTGTTGTGGTCAAAAGAGTCTTGAGCTTTTGAAAGCTCTCCTCACATTTTTCCGTCCATTCAAATGGTATCTTCTTTTTGGTCAAATTTGTCAAGTGAGTGGCAATAGAAGCAAAGTTCTTCACAAATCGATGATAGTAGCTAGCGAGCCCCACAAAACTCCTAACTTTCATCACGGAGCTAGGCCGAACCCAATTCTTAACCACCTTAATCTGTTGAGGATCTACCATTACTCCTTCTTTTGAAACTACATGCCCCAAATATGCAACCGAAGTCAACCAAAATTCACACTTAGAAAATTTTGCATACAACTTTTGTTTCCCAAGAACACCAAGAACCATACGAAAATGGTCAGCATGATCTTCCTCACTTTTCGAATATACCAAAATGTCGTCAATAAAGACTATAACAAACGAATTAATAAATGGCTTGAACACCCTATTCATTAAACTCGTAAAAGTTGCGGGTGCATTAGTCAACCCAAACGACATAACTAGAAACTCGTAGTGCCCATAACGGGTTCTAAATGCTGGCTTGGACATATCCTCAGGCCTAATCTTTAATTGATGGTAACCAGACCTTAGATCAATCTTAGAGAAAATTGATGTACCTTGCAATTGGTCAAATAGATCATCTATTCGAGGCAATGTGTACTTGTTTCGAATGGTGACCCTATTCAATTGCCGGTAATTTATACAGATCCTAATACTACCATCCTTTTTCTTAACAAACAAAACTAGAGTACCCCATGGGGAAGCACTAGGACAAATAAATCCTTTATCAAGAAGTTCTTGGATTTGGGCCTTCAGCTCTCTTAATTCTCCCGGATCCATGCAATAGGGAGGGATGGAAATGGGACGAGTATCGGGTTCCAAATCAATGCATATATCTATATCTCTATCCGGAGGCGTAACAGAAAAATTAGTAGGAAACACTTCTCTAAATTCTGACATCACAGGAATAGACTCAATAGAGGGAGATTCAACCTCGACATCCCGAATATGGGCCAAATAAGCCAAACAACCCTGTCCCACCAGTTTCCTAGGCCGCTTGCACACTCCTTCCCACTCTAACTTTTCCCTTCCTAGAATTTCTAGAGTCACAAACTTATTATTACAATTAAGCACAACATAATAGGGGGACAACCAAGTCATGCCTAAGATTATATCAAAGTCAGTCATATCCAAAATCACCAAATCAGCCTAAGTCTGAAAACCCATAAACAAAATAGGACAAGCATGATAGAGATGAGTGACTATGACAAACTCTCCAACTGGGGTAGAAACATGGATAGGGGCATCAAGTATATCACAAATCATGGAAAATTCTGAGGCAAATCGCATGGATAAATAAGAATAAGTAGAACCCGGATCAAATAACACATCTTCCATCCGATCATAGACAAGAATAGTACATATGATCACTGCGTCAGATGCCTCTGCCTCGGTCTTGCTCTGAAAGGCGTAAAACTTAGCCTTGTCATCATGACGGGCTACTTCCCTATCTGGCTGGACTATACTTCTGTCTGCGACCATTTCCCCTACCTCCACGGCCTCACTGATTTCCTCCTCGCCCACCTTGTGGACGCCCTCAATCATTATTACCATTTACCATAGGTACCACTGCTCTAGTCTGCTGCTGCGCGGAATCTGACATGCGTGGATGGGGACAATCTCTCTTCATATGCCCAAGTTCTCCACAATTATAGCAAGTACGATTAAAAGATGGTCTGCTGCCCGCCGAAGGTGCGGTTCCCTGGCTATCCTGAATCAAATTCTAAGGTGGAGTTCCGGAGTAATTACCTGTATAAGCGGGCATAACAGACTGAATTGGTCGGGCTGCAAGTGTTGGCCTCCATGAACCTCTGGAGTAAGAACCTTGAAAGTTGCCTAAATTCTTGGCTTCTTAGCCAATGTCTTAGCCTAACCGTGTCGCCTAACCCCCTCTACATTCTTTACAAAATTTGTTACCTCATTGAAGCTTTTTCTTGCAGAGGTTATATGAACAGACAATACTTGCAATTCAGAATTTAGTCCCTTAACAAATACGTGGATCCTCTCTTCCTCAGTAATCACCAATTGCATTGCATATCTAGACAAATCATGGAACTTGGCCTCATAAGCAGCCACAGACATACCACCTTGCTCCAAAGCCATGAACTCATCCTTCTTACGATCTCTCAAAGTCTGAGGTACATACTTCTCCAAGAAAAGAGCATGAAACTGGGTCCAAGTGAGTGGAGGTAAAACTAAAGATCTGCATTCCACATAAACTCTCCACCACTGCTTAGCCTCACCTTGAAGCTAAAAAGTCAGAAACTCAACTCCATGCTGATGGACAATTCCAAACTTATGAAGCCTCTCATAGCAATCTAGGATGAACTCATAGGCGTCCTCACTCTCAGAACCATGCAACACAGGTGGTTTCAACTTCAAGAACTTAGTCAACATCTCATGTTCATTACTAGTTTTAACAGGACCCAACAAAGGACGAAAGAAAGCATCATTACTACAGTTCCACCCACCTTGGGGACAATGATAGCAATAGGGGGATTGACGGGAGCCTGAGTTGCTTGAACAGAGGGAAACACTCCATGACCAACCAATCCTTTTAAGAACGACGTAATTTGTTGAGCTAACACTAGGTCTAATGGAGGAATATATCTAGTCTCAGCCTACACCTCTTCCTCTTGTCCAACATTCTCAACCTCTATATTGTCCTCTACCTCTTCATGATGCGCATCAAGAGCCTCATTTCTGGGAGAATTCTCAACTGGTGCTCCATCCCTAGTAGGTTCCACCCTTCCTCGGCCTCTACCCCTAGCTCTTCCTCTACCCTTGCCTCGACTGCGACCTCTTGCTGTAAATTCCTCAGCTGGAGTGTTGACAGGAGCTACGGGACTGACATCGTTGAACCTAGTGTTAACCATCTACGGAGAAAAGAGTGAAGGAGGTTAGATACCAATTTGAATCGCCAGATACCAATTGGAATAAAGTTATAGCATGAAAGGAGACAAGAGAAAATAGAGAGATTTCCTAAAGTCCTATATCATCTCAAAAAAAAGTACAAACGTCTATGTACCGTTCCACAAGACTTTACTAGACTCATTTTGGTACATCGAGATCAACAGACCTAGGCTCTGATACCAACTTTGTCACGACCCAGACCATCGTGATTGACACCACACTAACCCTTCCGTGGGAGAACCACTAATACAACCCAACTAAATATAAAACTACACAACTAAATCAAACTAAGGAATTTAAAGATACGAAAGCATGTTTAAATGTTAAGGAAAAGAAATAGAGTTCCCGTAAACTCCAAAAGTCTAACAAAATCAATGCGGAAATAAGGCCTAGAACCTGAAAGTCAATGTACGAAAACTCTAACAAGAACCATAAGCCTAAAAAATAAGGGGTACAACTACATACTAAACATAAAAAATCTAAAGAACTAATCTAAGTCCAAAAATGTGGACATAAACAGAAAGAGAATTCATTGCAGCCCGGAAAAACTGGCTCACCCTTGAATTCGATTGATCACTGATCTTCTAAGCGAGGTCTGTCAATAGGCGCTTGAAGATGCCCTGTACTCAACAAAGAAAGAGCAACTGCAGTATCAGTACACAACCACAGTGTACTAGTAGGATCACACGGCTATCCCACTAAGTGCAACATACATAAGCCATTACAACATAATAATAACATGCATACACCGAACATATACAATATCAATCATCATTTACGAAGAACGTACAATTTCACAATTCTCAAGATATACACTTATGTCAAGTCAATGGTCCTCTCATCGAACCCACACCCAAACAGTTAGTGTACCGATACGTGGTACTTGTTCCAAGTTAGTGCGTCGGATCGTGACACCCGTTCCAATATTTATGCATGTACGTGGAAACCGATCTGAGTTAGTATGTCGGAACGTAACACCCGACCCATTCAATAAGCCACAATCACAATCACAAGCATATTCTCATAATCATACAATCAAGTCATGCGTCATGGCATTCAATCATTCAACTATCCTCATTTACGATTTGTACGATCAATAATGCAACATTCGCATACATACATGCATCATAATAAAGCAAGAACAAACATATATCACACAAAATGAAATCACAACCATCACCTACCTCAAACAAAGCTTGAATCCCCTATGAAACTTGATTATTCCCTTTCTGGATTATTTCTACTTGTTCTTGGTATACAAACAATCATAATAACATGAGAATCAGTAAACGATGTCTAATTACCCATATTAAAGTTAACACTATAAACCCTAGATTAAACCCATGATCCTAATATCTAAATTAGGGCTTTTCTCACCATCCAAACAGTTCCAAAACCCTTCCCCATCAATAATCACACAAGAAACTAAGTTCTATGAATCGAAAAATGGATTTGGGGAGTTAAAACCTTACCTTTAGCCTCAAGAATGGTGAAAAACCATCAAGAACTCGCCTTGAGTGGTCTCCTAGCTCTCAAAGTCGAAAGGTGCAGAATAAAATGTTTTTGGGGGTTTATTTCTGACTTAATTCGCGACTAGACCGCTATAGCAGCATCCATCCCGCCACAACGGTTGCGCCCTGGAGGGAATAATCTCGCCTTAGCGGCTTGCATGGAAACTAAGAGCTAAATTATGAGTTTGAAACCCCCATTTCACAAGACACCTTTAACCCATGACACTCAGAAACTTCCCGCTTACACTGTGATTGATTTTGGGAGTTCTATTCGCCCGAATTGAGTTCCGTAAAATCGTACGGGTTCCTTAACGTCTTAGCTATCTACTCGTGTGATAAAAATCATAATTAGATAAACCAATTGTTACCATATTTTCCTAGACCTTACTGACTCCAATTTTATCCAAATCCAGACTAGGTTGGGAAATTCCACGTTACTACGAAAAAGTTTTCCGGCCCAAAATTTTTCCCCGTTGGTTTTTCTATAACGACAAGAACCGGTCGTTACATTTTAGTATTGGTACTACCAAGTCAACCTCACCTAATACTGGTTACCAAATTAGTCTAAGAAAGATGCATCTTTGACTTCAAAATCGACTGTAGAAGAACGTCCAAAAAAAAGAGGGAGAAATGTTGAGTTGCTGGTGGCTCCGGTATAGGCTTTAAAACGATTTAAATAATAATCATAGGTGAATACAGACCAATGTATAACAATATAAATGTATATCAATTTAGTAGATGAATATACATCAATAAATATCAATGTTAGCATATATATACAAAATTTCTAGGTGAGTTTATTAGCATATTTATACATTTTACGCATGCCAACTCGATTAAAAATTAATTTAAAAATAATTGCGTTCGACAAACAATATGAAGATCCTTCTTCATTGTCATCGTCCTCACTTTCATCAACCTTTCGATTTTGAGCAACATTAGCAATAGCAATTTGTTTTCCCTTCTCTTGATTTTGTTTTACCTCCTAAGCACTTTTCACTTCGAGTATGATACCGAAGTGTATTTGCAGTTAAAAAATTTGAAGTACTAGGTGCATAATCAATATTGGAATTCTCATTTCAATTTTTAACAAGAATCTTACGAGAAGTTTTCTTACCCATGAAACTTAACATAAAGAAAACCCCAAAACCTAAATTTCTCCCTAAAGAACTCGAAACCTCCTAGTTTCACAAGACGAAATTAATAATTTATTGAACAAAAGAAATTCCAAGATTATGTATGAGAAAAATATTTAAGTAGATAACAATGAAATAACAACAATTTTTATTAGATATGCATACCCAAAACATATTAGGGAATTCAAGTTAAAATTTATGAATAGAGAAAATTTAGGAGAACAAAGATTTGAAAAGCATTTGAAGAATTTTTAAGAAAGAGAAAATGGAGAGAGAAAAAAGGTAAAACTTTACTTGTTGACATTTCATGAAATCATATTTTAGAAGAGCTTGGAGTGGCGTCTAAATAATTCAAATTGTGTTTGGTTATAATTTTATAATTTTTTTCTTGAACAATAATTTAATTAAGAACGTTCAAATAATATACTCAACAGAGGTTTTGTGGCATTCATTTTTTTAGAAAAATTAATTATTTTAATTTGGATACATCATAATTTATAAGATATTTAAACTTAATATTAAATAATTAGAATTTTATTCTTTTTTACAATTTGTGAATATGTATAATACATCTTTCTTAAAAAATATTAGAAAATTCATAAAGTATAACACTAAATATTATTTTCACAAATTATGAAGAAATTTTAAATTTATAGTGTCAATCATTTATTTTTTATAATTTTGATTAATCACATATAGATGACAATAACAATATGTACTGTAACACCACCGATCTCAAAATGGAAAAAATCCTAGTTTTCAGAAAATTGGTGTCAATACCAATGGAACCACCCACGGACCATAGGTAGAACCACGGACGTAGGTGGGGTCTCGTGGTTCAGTCCCATACTTAGGGAAAATTCAGGGTCTAAAGATGACACCTACGGCCGTGGTCCACAGTCCGTTGATGGAACCACAGACCGTAGGTTGGCTCTGTCGTTGGGGTCCCAAGGTTTGATCGTATCTGATCCCACCCACGGCCAACCAGTACAGTCTGTGGTTGGACCTACGAATGGTAGGTCTGGCCGTAAGTGAGGGTTTGTAGCTACTTAGAGGAAAATGGTTGTTGGGTCAACTTTAAACGGTCATATCTTTTAGCACAAAATGAATTTAGGTGGCCCATGACCTATCAAATTAAACATAATTGAATCCTCTTTCCAATGCCACCGAGTTTGCTAAAATTCAAGCTTCGAGTAAGGAGTTATGCTGGTTTTAGTGAAGCCCTATCTGGCAGACCATGAACGACAGATCCAGTTGACGGATGGTAGTCCAAACGACGGACCGACAGTCGCTCCGTGAATGCTCTTCGTTAGCTTTTAAGTCAGGGTCATTTTGGTCTTTTCCCTATGCATTGGGGCACTTAAACTACGTCGTTTGATGCCTAAACTACGTTGTTTTAATCAAAATAAGTCTAATAACCTAGTCAGTCATACCCAGAACCCTCATTCTCCAAAACTCATCCAAATTAGAACGAAAAGAAGAGAAAGAGGCGCCAGTTTCTTTCAAAAACAGGCAACAATGTTCTTTAAGTTTCAGCCCCAAAATCCAAAGGATTTCTCCATAGATTTCATCACCGGGTATGTGGGATTTCAATAGTTGGTTCCTTTCTCCCATTAGGTCCCTAAAATTCAGTTAGTTCTTCATATTCTCATAAACTGTTCAGACCTAGGGTTTCCAGATTTTCAAGATTTATTGCGATTATGGTTCCCTTGATCTAAATAACTTGTTTCTTGACAATTTAGTATAATTCCATGCATAGTACTGAGAACCCTAGTTTGTGTAGATTCTCTTAGTTCATGAATTACACTTCCTACGTCAGTTAAACATATAATCATGCTTCAGATTTCAAATGTCACATTATCAGTATATAATTATTGCATTCTCAGTTACCACAACATTTTGAGCTATTCAGTATTTCAGTTACATTTTAGTCATAAACATATTTAGTTGGGAGTAGACTTAGCACCGTGTTGGACTAGAGTTCAGCGTATCCTCATAGTGCCAGAACTACGTGCCCCCATAGGATAATAAGTCCACTCTATTGGGCATCAGATTTAGTGATCACGCCAGTCATGCCTTTATACCCCTGGCAAGGTATATTGGGTCCTCTCGAAGGGAATATACATCGGACTCCACGTTTAGCTCACGTGGTTTATGTTGGTTAATAGTAGCTCCCACAGTCATACTCTTAGTGCATTTGACCAGGTTTTCAGCTTTTATATAAGTATACAGTTGAGCATGTTATCTTCATGATTAGCACTTGGTCATTGCATTCAGTTCAGTTCTTTTCAGTTATATTTCAGTACATGTCCATATATTGTTTCAAATTATATCATTTATACCTTGTTCAGTTCACATATATTTGTACAGCTTAGTAACTATATCATGCATGCTCAGTAGATTCCAAGTACTGGCGCATAGTCTGCGCTACATCCGTTCATGATGTAAGTTCAGGTACTCAGCATGGAGATCACGCTTAGATCGATTCTCTGTAAAAATTCAGCAGCTTCAGTGGTGAGTCTTTATATTTTGAGGACAATAGACATGCTTTCATTTTAACCTTTAATTTTAGTTTTCAGTTTTGTTAGAGTTAGCTGGAGAATGTCCCAGCAACTAAACTCAGATAGAGGCATTTCAGACATAGTAGTAGATTCAACTTGAGTTGTTAAGTGGTTATTTCAGTTATCACTAAACTCTTAGTATGTTTTATATATTCAGATTAGTTGGTTTTTGCCCACTTTCAGTTATGCACTATTTTATCTTCCGCATAGTACTTGTTTTATTCAGTAACTTTTATAGTATGCTTATGATATGCCATACACAAGGTTAGCTTGGGGTTCACTCATGATCCTACGTCACGTGTTACGTCAAGGGGGTAGCCTCGGGACGTGACATGTAATGTGACTGAAAACTTGTCATGAATTACCATTTAGACACTCAACTTGTTAAAGGGAAGAATCATTGCAGAGGTACTTGATTGAAGTTAGGTAAAGAACGTCATTTAATTCATACCAAACTTTGTTGATTGCAAAAATATCGACTACCATCACTAACTGTGGCATGAAAATTTAAAAACATGTTTATACCAAAATAATTGCCTAGCAACTAGTTTTTGTGTAATTGATAGCTTTAATAAGTTAATTAATTAAGATTTTATATAAGAGGTTTATGAATTTGAACTCTTTGATATCTTAAGATAAAAGAAGTTGAATTTTCCATTTGCATTTATTAAAATGTATTGCACTTGTAGCAAGCTTCAACATATAGCGTAGTAAATAGGCTTAATAGGTTAAAAAAATATATACTAGTACTGTCAAATTTTGGGAGTTTAACACTTAAATTATTAAATGTTTTTGTTACCTTCTAAATAATAAGTCTCTTTAGATTGAAAACTCTCTAGTTGAATATGATAAAATATTAGGATAACTTTATGAGAAACAAGGGAGGGAGGAAAAAATGTCTTAAAATGAGCCCACCTAGCACAATGAATCTGTGGTAATTCAAAGGGTATTGTAATATTTTATCGTTTAGGTATAAAACTGATCAAACGGTAATAATTCGAGGAAGATTTAACTAATTTATTCAAAAGTAAAAAAATTCACACATACTACCACTTAAAACTCTTTGAAAGAGCTTTTGAAGTGTAATGTTCACATACCATGTAATATTTCCTCCAAAGAGTTTAAGTATAAAACTCGCAAGACGATGTAGAAGAATAATAACATGTTTGGTCAAATTTTTAAAATCGATTTACCTTGAAAAATGTTTTTTTCAAAAAATTACTTTTAATGAGTAATAATTTGGATTTGACTATTCAATTTTAAAAAGAACATTGGAGCAACAATTAGTGTTTGACCAAACATTTAAAAAGTGGTTTTAAGTGTATTTTCTCAACAAAAAAAAAGTGTTCCAAAATAGTATTTTCGGTGAGAAGTTACTTTTGTCAGCTTTTAAAGAACAACTCCCCAAAAAATACTTATTTTGTCCCAATGTTTTTGCAGAACACCTCATTTTTTTTTATTTTTTTTGAGAAACAAGCACTTAGGGCCCTTTTGGTTACTGGATAAGACATTAGTTATTCAAGTATAAAATGTTGCATAAGTTTTACCATGTTTGGTAGCATTTTTTTGTCAGGTATAAAATTCAACACACATAATACTATGTTTGGTTATAAAATTAGAAAACTACATAACTAATACATGAATAAGTTATGAGCCAATTTATGTATTATTTAATGCAGGATAGTAGATGGATTAAGTTATACCTGAATAACTAATACATGAATAAAAATACAAATTGATAACTTTACCCTTCACTCTCAATCAAATATACTTCACTTCTTTTTAGAAAATTTTCAGATCCTCTCTACGCATTTCCAGATCTAGAATAATTGTTCATCTTCCCAGAGAATTTGATATTGTACAACAGAATAATATATTTCCACTCATTTCTACTATAGCATTTACTTGAGCCTAGTTACTACTAAAATTTCTCACATTGAGTAATTGGTATGAAATTGAAACATTCTTTACATGCCTTATAGATGAGAATTTGTCTCACACGGGTTATTTCTTCTGTTTTATCTTTTATCTTTTGTCTTTTTTTGAAGTGGTGAAAGCATGGAATTAGTGGACTTGGGTTGCAATGTAAAAGGTTCATAAATTTGTCAAACTCAATAGGACAAATAATTTATTTTTAAGAAGTATATAATGTTTATCTTTTAACATGACAAACCAACACCCAAAGAAGTTAATAAACCCTGCATAACTAAACCCTGCGTAAATAAACCCTGTATAACTAATAACTACATTACTAATACATGCTTAACTAATACATGTATTACTAATATCTGCATAACTCTAACCAGCAACCAAACGGGCCATTAGGGTCTCACAAGCTTGGTCAAACCTGCTATAACATTGCAATGCTTGACAATACATATGTAAATGGACAGAGAATCCACAGCGTGATACAGAAACCCAAAAACAAAAAGCTTAAGATCATAGAAACACGAAGAACATGAAAACCACCCTCTCAAAGAGAATAAACTTAAAACACAGAAGTAGCATTACAAGGATACTCATTGATAAAATTACACTTATCTGGAATGGAAACAATAGCTTGAACCCTTAAACTGAAACTAGAAGCTATGGAACCCTAGTTCTTGCGTATAAAGAACTTTGAACGTAAGGAACTTCATTTTCTGGGTGTTAGGTGTAGATAAGGAGGTTTAGTCTATTAAATTTTCTTTAATACCCCTTAGAATAGGACAAAAAAACATAGTATAGGATTTAAAAGAGTAAAAAAAGGCCAAAATGAGCATAGGAGAAAATTAATATCGACAGCTTTCATGAAACCATATGCGGTCTATGGATTGATCTTTGGTCCGTAGATATCCCTCGTGGAAATTAGGTTAATTTCGAAGTCTCTGAAGTTTGATCTACAAGACCTATCAATGTTCCGTGATTCCATTTAGATACTTTAGACAGTTTTCAAAAAAGTCAGATCAAATATCGAGTTTCAGGACTTGATCTACGAGATCATCTATGACCCACAAAGGATTTTACGATCCATAAACTTGCCTCATTAAATTCAAGCTAATCATCCTGATTCTGATGTTGATTCTAAGAGCCTTATCTACGGTCTGTGGTTCCATCTACGACCCGTAGATGCTACTCGTAGATCCCAAAAATATCTACAAACTTAATTTATGAACTTTCTAGATCTGATATGGATTTTAGACTTCTCGGGTGTTAAAATAACATAGTAAATAGATCGAATAGATTTTAAAAAATCACAATTATTACTATCATTTTACAGTTTCATATTTAAATTATTAAATATTTTTATTACCTCATGGACTATAATTCTGTTTAAATTGAAAACTCCCTAGTTGAATGTGTACTAAAATATTGAAATTATTTAATGTGGAACGCGTGAGGAAAGAAAATAAAAAAACTTAAAATGAGTCCACCTTACCCAATGAATTCATGATTGTTCATGGGGTTTGGTGAACATTTTATCATTTGGGTTTGAAGAAATTAGCGTAACGGTAATAATTTGGGGAATTTCTTAACCTAATTTACTCAAAAGTAAAACATAAAAAATTCACATATAATGTCACTTGGAAATCTTTGAAAGAGCTTTTTAAGTGTGATAATATGTCATATTCCTCCAAGGAGTTTATGTGCAAAACTCGCAAAATGGTGTAGAAAATTAATAATATGTTTGGTAAAATTTATAAAATCAACTTATTTCGACAATCTGTTTTTTCCAGAAGTGCTTTTAAAAAAATTACTTTATACTCCCAAATGCTTGTCAACAACGCTTACAAATACATACGTAAATAGATAATGAATACACAGCATGCTACGAAAACATAGAAACAAAAAGCATAAAAGATCATAGAAACACGAAGTAGAATTACAAGGTTTTGCTGTGCTTCATACACACAAGTTTTCTTAAAGTTTTCAAATTGCAAGAGACTTCACCTAATCCACTTTCCAGAGGTGTGCATACTTATACCACTTCATGAACCCTTCATCATTTCGAGTGCGCTAACACATGATGCATGATTCACTCATGGAGGTTAGGAATTTGTCTAACCTAGATGCTTTTTTGAGAATAGATTTATCAAGATCGGTCAGAATTTTCATCGGTGCGGGTGGAGGAAGGTCTTTAGTAATTATGAAATGCGATATGTTGAGAATTTTCAACTTGTTTAACCCCTCCTAGAGAATAACCAAAGCAGGTTTAGATAACTCCGTACACCTTACACTCAACACTTTCAAGTTTGGAAGAAATGAGACCAGTGAAGATGCAAACAATATATCGCAGGGAGCCAAAATCTTGAGCCCAAAATTTTATTTGCAACTCCTTCCAATTTTTTCGATGATATATGCAGGTTCTTCTAAACTAAGCATCGTCAGTAATTCAATATCTTTCCATTCATGAAAAGCATTGCATATTATTTGCTTTGCTAGTTTTTCCCAAGAAGGCATAACAAGGCGTTTAAGTCGTGGACACCCGATAAAGAGGAGATTTAATTAGTTGTCCAATTCGTTTTCACATTAACTTTTGCTTCTCCTGTATTAAATATACAATGTAAAATTATCGCAGATGCAACAATGCTTGCTATACAATTTCTTAATTTAAGGTATAGTACTATATAAATATTAAAGTTTATCAGGGGAATACCTCTTGGCAGTATAAGTCAAATCATTGTCGTCAACATACAAATTGTAATGGAAGATCAATGTCAGTATGTTCCCACGGCTAAGGTTCAAGCAAATCTTTAGGATGCGGGTCAATTTTTCACGAGATGAAGCGTCGACATATACATACGGCGGTACTTTAATTCTGATGAAATTTGACTGCTTTATTGACAAGTCCAGCATTTTCCACAGACATTGGTCAGAACAAGCCAATTGCCATGTAGGAAAAACTTGAGTAATTACAGAGATCAACTGGAAAAGGTCAAAGGACTGTAATATCTTCACCAACATATCAATATCAAGGTCCTCCCATTTCCTTATAGGAGAATTTCCTTCTTCCATCACAACAACTTCAATATTTTTTTGGTTTTTGAAACGACATCATAAAAGCTTCAATCTCCTGAATTCCTGTTGAACCAAAAAAGGTTATTACTTCTCTAGATCCAAAAAGAATATTGACATCAAATTGATGTTGCTTATTGTCATTTCTGTTCTTGTGAATATACTCAGACCATGAAGCATAAAAAGTTAAGCCCCACAATATAAAGAAACATTGAAGAGAGTACAAATACGTTCGAGGAGTACTGTGATTCCCAAAAGTGAAGAAACTAGGAAAAATATAACCTCGAACTTAAGTTGGTTGTAGATAACGACATAGAACTAATTTCTTAATTGCATAGCTGACGCAAGTATCACATTTTCGATAAAAATAATCAGTAGTGAGAGCAAAATCATGCAAAATCAAAGAAAACATTGGAACTCAACTTACGTTCTGTTGGAAACCTATATGCACAGCGGAAGCTTACCAGAATCATACTACTTACATGAATAATAGACAACACATAGTTTATGCTAGAACATATAGAATCATTCTAGATCACATAAACTTTTTGAAATTGAAATCAAGGATGACCTCTTAAAGCGTGAGAACATACGTTCAATCAAATCCACAAGGCAGAACCTTCAAACAAATCCACAAGCTAGTCCACAAACTAGACAACAGTTCTCCGGTCTTCTACAGTGATCTCAATTTCACTTCCGAACTCTCTCAATACTTGATTGGGCAAGTATCATATCTAAAACTTCTTCATCTTCAAGGGTTAGAAGAACCCCTATTTATAGATATTTCTTGCTAGTCCAAGGAGGAGAATAAACATACAGTCTTTCCTTAGAATAGAAAAATGTACTTCTCCCTTTTCTTAGAATAGAAAAAGACATATATTTCTCTCTTTCCTTAGAATAGAAAAATACATGTATGTCTCCCTTTCCTTAGAATAGAGAAAGACACATACTTCTCCCTTTCCTTAGAATAGAGAAAGACACATACTTCTCTCTTTTTCCCTTAGAATAGATTCTGAGTTCTTGTTAAATATGGTAACGGTAGGGACCACAAAATTAATTACCCAGGCTTCCTATTATGGAAATAATTCTAAATAATTTATTTGAATTATTCTTATCATAATAAATGATAAATCATTCCGCTAGAAATTTATAATTACACTCCTCTATTTATATTTTGAAATTCCCCATTAAAAAAATATGTAATTCCCCATGTTAAAATTATATATACTAATCAATAAATTAAATTACTGACGAATTTAATTAAATGATCAATTTCCTTTAGAGCCCTGCTTAACTTATTTCATGTGTCGGATTCACAAATTCACTTGCAAGGTTTGACACGATAAAAACTTATAAGCTTCTCAAAAAGCCATATCATTTATCTCTATATCGAGACATGGATTCCGTCAAATAACTTATTATTTCACCAATATATATTATTATCATCCAATCTACTCGGTATATTGACCATCTTAGAATCTCTCATTTTAATAATCAAAATGATAATTAACATATACAGATCATAATAGTGATATCAGAATTAAAAATATAAGTACATTTAATAGTTTAAAGAATATGCTTTTGTCACTCAATCTAACGCAACTATCTCTACTCGGTCCCGTTCAATAGATATAAAATGCACTAGCACAAGAAGTTGGAACTATATCATTCCCATAATCAAGATAAACTACATATAATTTTGTGCTACAATTGTACCGATGGAATGTCCAATTATCATCTTAGATTATGAACAAAAAACTTAAATCTATAAGACCTAATGATTTAATCCTCTGTGTATAAGCTAAAACTCTATACACTAAATCATGTACTATATAAGTAACCATACATCATAAATGAATATATGATCTATTAACAATGAATAAATAATTATTCTATAATAAATACTACAACTAAACACATGGTTAATAGTATATATCCCAACAATCTCCCACTTAGACTTTTAACCATCACGATTATTATAATGTACTATATCTAAATGCATGATTATTAGTATATACCCTAACAATCTCCCACTGAGATATTTAATCTTGAAATTTGTTTGAATACTATTTCTAAACACACGATTAATTGTATATACCCTAACAATCTCTCACTTAGACTCTTAACTATGCATTTACAACTTTCGCAGATATTTATTTTATATTTCTAAGGATCATACCAAGTTGTATTCTTATGCAACTTCATCTAGGTGTGCTCCGTGGTAACTTATTGATTTTGTATTAGATCTTCAGATGCCCTATCATAAAACCCTTCAAAAGTGTATTTCTTTTCAAGAGTAATATCATGAAAGTCCTCTTAAACATACAAAACAAATCAATCTTCGTTATGATTCTCCCACTACGACTAAGTCCTACTACAATAGTCACACTTTCATGTTCTTGAGTCTTAATATTTTCTTCAATCCTTTCGGTATTAAAATATTAACAACTTTTTAGTGTAGTGTTCTTTAATTTGCCTAACATCACTCTCACTACTTGAGGTAGTAGTTTTTTATGTCTTGTAATGTTTCTCCCACTACTTAAATGCGATGGAACGCCAATTCTGACATACCGATTAGATGTTTTTGAGTGTTTGAATTTACAACTGACTCATTTGTTATTTCTTTGTTCAGTTCATGTAAAAAACTAGTGTACTTCTAGGAACATGGATTACCAAATAGTTCTTTTCTAGAAATATGACAGTTGTCTTAACAATTACCAACCTTTCTTTCATTATTTTTAGATATCCAATTAACACACACACATTTCATTCCTGATTTGAAAGGAATTAAATTCAAATGTGATATGGAGTTCTTAGAACATATCCCAAAAGAAACAAAACAACAATAAATAAGTCAATCATTAATCTTATCATCTTCATAGGAGTCTATTTCATTTCTCTTTTACACCAATCTATTATAGAGTGTCTGGTGTAGACAATTAAATTGCAATTATTCTATCAGATAAGTGACTCATCGGCTCTACACATAGGTATACATTAGTACAATCCAATTGTAGTGACTTTATATATTTTCATGATGATATTTTCATTTGTCTTAAAATATTTTGAGTTTCTCAAGACATTCAGATTTACAAAACATCAAAATATATATTCATATCATGAGTAACCTTCTAAAAATCTAACAATACTAAGATTCACCTCTTGCCTGAAGGATCATTTACCGCACAAATTAGAATAGATTAATTCTAGCTTTTACGGAACTCGAGAACCATTGTTGGTCTCCAAGACAACCCTCATCCTGGCTGACTACAAGAGGAAGACTAAGTTAAGCATGCAAAAGCTTAAAAACTGAATTAAATTAAATAAACCCAACTTTAAAATAATTTGTACAATACTCAATAGATCACTTAGAGTTTGTAAAACAAAATAAAGGAAGATACATACTGAAAACTACTCAACTATGTCTATCTATGAAGCCTCAACTATTAGAAAAGGATATCAGGACAAGACCCACGACATCTCAAAACTACTAACTATAAGATAAAGATGAAGTCCTCCAAAATATAAGAAGGCTCACCAAAGCTGATTGGAACATCCCATGACCTCAATGAAATGTCTGTTGATGATCATGAATACATGTATCTGTATCATGAAATGATGTAGCCAAATGGCTCAGTACATGTGTAACGACCCTCAAAATGAAGTAGGGTAAAGTAGAGTCTCACATGGGTTTTATGCATTAATAACTTGTTAAAATAATGAGGAATAGACTTTTAGGTCAGTTTTAAAGAGTTTGGAAGTCAAACGTCAAGGGATGACCAAGACGTTTAGAAACTAGTCTTTTACGTGTTGGTGTGTTCTAGTATGTTGTTCATGGTTTTATGTGTTGTTTGGAGTCTTAAATCAGTGGACGTGACCCTAGTGTATTAATAAATGTTTTTAGGGTCAAAACGTTTGAATATGACTCCCCAGAACCACCGTAAGGGTCCCCGAGGAAGACCCCAACACTTGGCCAAACAAGCTGCCAAGGCAGCTTGCAAGTTGTGCATGGAGGGAGTGGCTCCGCGTCGCGGACCTGCTCCACCAATGGAAAAAAGTGGCTCCGTGTCACGGAGACACCACGGACTCTACTATCTCGGAATTTAATTTCTAGAAACTAGCGGGAACTCCGCGTCACAAACTTGATCCCCGACGAAATCTGCGAAAATAAACTCAAGTTTGACTTGTTTAAAAGGTCCAACTAAGTAAAGGGTAGTTTGGTAACTTTGGGGAATTATTATAAACGGCTAGTATACCTATTTTAGGGTATTTTAAGTTGGTTAGAACCCCTGAACCTAGAATTAGGCCCCATTCTTCAAATTGACCCTTCCCTCTCAAAAATAGATTCTCTCAAAACTCCATGGAAGACCTTGATGAAGCTCGAGCTAGAAGATGGGTTTTCAATTGATTTCTTCTTCAATATCATAGGTCTTCAATAATTAAGGTATGGTAACTCTTGATTGTTGAATAACCTCTTATTCAAGGAGTTCTATCAAAGATTTTCAGAAGTGATTCAAAGACCAAAATTCCCAATTTTCAATCTAAACATGGGTCCTTTGTCAAACGATTTTCTAAATCATTCCATTGATGAATTGATATGGAATTAAGGGTTTTAAGACAGATTTCAAAGGAATTTTTGAAGAACCCATGATCCCCTAATTCTCTAAAATTGGCCTAGGATGTGGGTCTTTGTGAATATGATTTCTATTGGTGAAATTATGTTTAGATTAGATTGTATTGATGTTTCCTATGATTATATATACTTATTCATGTTGAATTGTTGGT
>JAJOOS010020929.1:0-27214 GCA_029582725.1 Solanum chiquidenum | reverse complement strand
AGTTCAAGAGTTAAAGTTGTTTAAATAAGTTAAATTAAATAATGTGGTTTAGTTGGTGGATTTAGTGTTGTATTAAGTCAAAACTAAACTAGTTAAAGTTGTTAAGTTGTTTAAATAAGTTAAATTAAATAATGTGGTTTAGTTGGTGGACCATAAAAGCGACGGACAGCGTGGATGTTTCCGTCGCTTTTTTGGGTTTTTAAAAATAAAATTTCCAGAAAAGCGACGGACAATGTCCTTTTATCCGTCGCTTTTCTGTGATTTTCAAAAAATAAATTTCCAGAAAAGCGACGGACAGCGTCGCCCTTTAGAAATTTAAAAAAAATTAAAATTAAAATAAAGCGACGGACTCCGTCGCTTTTTGAAAAGTGACGAGCTAAAAAGCGACGCAGTCCGTCGTTTTTTGACAATTTTTTAGTAGTGCTCAAAATTGGCATGCTAAGTATTGGTGGCTCTGCTACTAGATCTATAGCAAGGTGGAAATAGAAAGTAGAGACATATGTGGGAGATCAATACAAAAGTTTATTTCACAGATATATATATTACAAGTTCAACAATAAATTCAAAACCTACAAGATTCAAATACACCAAGATCTAATTAACAACAGCTCTACGAAGCAGTCAATAACAAGATATTATTCCCCCTAGAGAGCACATAATTGTTTTAGAAGGAAGACAACTACTTTTTCCATGAAACATAACAACACTATTAGAAGTCAATACTTGTTCACAATACATAAAGAATCCAAATAATAAAGAAAATAACAGACTTGCTTTTATTTTTCAAGGAAGTCATTAGTTTAATTTAATGAATTCACATGTGCTCTCATCAAACTGCATCATCAAGTGAAAATCACAATTAACATTGAAAACAACAAAATCACAAACACTGAAAACAAAAACTACGTTTTTCCTATATCTCTTACAATAAAAACCCAGCTCAAGTAAAAGTAAACTAGTCAGTAACTATATTTTTAATCATGGAAGGAGGTCAATAACTTCCTCTCAGCTACTTACAACTTGCATATATTTCTTATAAAGCAAAGTTTTTTCACTAATCTGTAGTTTTTTAAAAATAATATTTGGACCGGACAACTTAGCTTCAAATCACTCTTGGGACAAAAGCAAACATTTCTATCTTCCAACAGCAGCAAAACCCAGTTCAAGGACCGTAAATACATAGCATATGTAATTATTTATCTATATGAATATATCTATCTTCTATCTATCTATCTATCTATGTATCTATATTTGTTAAAGGGTTGTGACTTTTCTAAAAGATTGTGAATTTTACAAAGGATTGTGACATTTTCAAAAGAGTTGTGACTTTTTCGACAAGTTATGAATTTTTCAAAGGATTGTCACTATTTCAAAGAGTCATGACTTTTTAGATAAGGCACGATGGACACATGTTCATACTATCATTTGTTGGCTATAGATAGAAGGATTTCCTCTCATTTTTCAACCACAAAAATTTTCTAATATTTTGTCTTCTTTTACTAACACTTCAAAAAAATCGTGTAATTATTTATTGTTGTTGAGTGAGTTTGAAGGTGAGTGGAATTTGAGCTACAACTATTCTTATGAAGTAAATTATTCTATCCTAAGAGGATATGTTCAAGAACCTCGAGTATTGAAATAACTTTTATTGATATAATAATTGTTTTTTCTTGATTTGCTTAGTATATGCAGTAGTGCGTAATGTTTCAATATATGAAGATAATGTGAAGTAGTCTAAATTTATTTATTTTTGTTAACAATTCTTCATGTGATGCATTTGTATGCCTTTAAATATCTTTTTAAAAAATCATTGAACTTCTCATGAGTTAGAGAAATATCACGAGTTGTTTTATTGATTCTCAAGACATAAGAATGACTTTATTTACAATGTTATTTATGTGATTGAGATTATCAGGAAGTTTGCTTCAAAATAGTTAGTACTGTATAAACATTTCCCTTTCATTTTACTTATTTACTTTTAAAAATAAATAAATTATGTATTCTAATTGAAGAAAAATTCATATGATTTACGATGACGCCGAGTTGATGAAGGGTGTATAGTTTAATTTTATTTAATTGCTAGTTTTTATGATATTAATATTTTTATCATATGCAAATCTTTATATATAGATATATATATTTGGATAGGTATTTATTTTTAAATTAAAGTATTATATATGTTAGAAAAGTATCATCATGTTAACAAGATCTTCTATCTTTAAAATATATTATTTTTAAATGCTCTGATTTCTTCTCTTTTTCTTTTTTTTTAAAAAAAATCTCATAGCAAACAGAAAAATATGTGAGTCATTTAAAATTTATCATTTGCAAAATAAATTTATATTAAGCAATATGGAATAAAAGTTCAAACACACAGAAAGTTTTAAATTGCAAATTTAAATTACCATATTGCCCTTAAACTAAACTAAATTAAAATTTAATCAACTATCTAAATAAACAGTAAAATCAAGTCCTATTTATTTAAGTAAATGAAGAATTAATAAGAAATTCAGTTATTACACTTTAATTCTTCCGTCATGGCAATTATTACTAATTATTGCAAATATCATTCACATCTTTTTACATTATTTAGTTATAACATTATGAATTTCATTAGTTATCAGATTAATTATTTTTATCTTTCGTCTTTCTTTATATTAAGTTTTTGCCTAATAACTTTTCACATTCTTATGTCACCCCTATATTACCCGATAACACAATGTTGTTAATACTTTTGAACGAATCATAATTATTTATGAGAATATGGACAATATCTTTGTTAGGTGTAAGCTAAACATGTGAATATATATATAATTTCACATATTAAATATATTTTTTTATGTTTAAATTTTGAGTTTATTAATGAAAAAAATATGGAAAGTCAAATAACTATCTTTAATTTATATACACATTTAATCAAGAAGTCAAATATGAAAACTAACAATAAGAATATCATCTATTAAATACGTGATAAAATAAAAACTAGTGTACAAAAAAATAGTTTTAAAAAATAAAATATAGTTATTTTCTTCACATGTTCATATGACATCCAAAAAATTTAATCAAATACTTAAAATTTTAAATATCTATACTGCTATGCGTGAAATACATTTGCGTTACACGTGTTCAAGAAATATAATGTATGTTGTCTAGCAATTACTATAAATATTTTTGAGCACGTGGCCAAATATGTAACTCCACCTTGCAAACATACAGTTCTGATGTGGAAGATTTCCTCCTTTCTTATATGGGCTTAGAGCTCAACTCTAGGGCTTCAGGGGTCGAAAAGCACTCTTACTGGCTTCATAACATTCAGTGTAATCTCAATAAGTGTATTATACACACCACTGGTATGAAACTCAAAAAAAAAAAAATTAAATGCGTTTTTGACACTTAATCCACCAGATATAAGAGTAATTCATGAATATCAAGGAAGTATAATAACATGTAGTCCAAAAAATGCAAAAAGATGCTGCCTAAGCAGGTGTTAACATATACAACCACAAATGTTCCACATTATTTTTCCATTTGTTTGAACAATAACTAGTCAACTCATACAATAATCAAAAAGTAAATACCACTAAAACCAACCTATGATGCAATATTACTTTTAAGTCGAACGCTCTGTAGATTTAACTATAAACGCACTATGTTATTATAAGATCCATAACAAGCCATTTACTAGCACCAAAATTGGCATTGGATCAACAGCTGAGACAAGTGTACTGACCACCAACATGCTCCCCCTGCAAAACAGATTCAAGCAAATGTTTGGCTCCATATCAGTAAAATCTAGGATGAGAAGAAATAAGAAACAAGAATATATGTCAAAGCATCAAAGAAGACCAAAGGTTGAACCACCTCCAGGATCTATCAGGTTGTCCCATATTCACCTGTGAATTTTAGTAACTTCAAAACAATTAACTTAATACATTTTTTAAAATAACCGTGGTGTCCAGGCACCTAGCATGGACAAATGGAAAGAAACCACCTAGCACTTTTGGCTAAGTTAAGTTGCTCAGGGACAATAGTTTCGTAAGTTGCATTTTTTTTTTATTTTTTTTTTAAGAACTTTGGAAACGGACAGGGAAAATCTCAATCCAGAGAACACCACCGAAGCTCACACAACCAGACAGGAAGGGAAGAATATAGTGGGGAAGTAAGAGGGTGTGGGTGGAGGGCATTAGAAAGCTAGCAGCTGCGCCCAGGCTTGATATTGAGAGTTTTTGGGGTGTACATCTAAGCAATATTAAGGAGTTCACTCCTTTCCATTTCCAAGTCTACTCTTGAAAAAAAATGACAACAAGAGCTCCCTCGAGGACGGGTGATACAAGAACCAATCATCTCCTAGCTGAAAACTTGTTAAAGAAGAGGCCAACATATGTTAGCTCATGCTTCATGTGCAAATGCTCAGAACACATTTTTTCTTGTTGCATAAGTCAAGTTGCAACCCGAATATGGAACCGGTACTAAACTATGCTGCAGTACAATGTGTGATTCCAATGACAGATGTGCTACACAGTTGAGCCTTGAAAATAAAAAGGGGGTGGGGGAGGAACCTTGGCATAGGAGTGCTTCCCCAGTTCCCCTCCATATCTCATATGGTTTTACATAGGAAGGAGAGAGATTGGAGAGCTTTAGAGGGGTTAAGAGAATGAGTTCATACATTTCAGTGAACTTTAAGTACACCCATGAGGTAGCTGTTGATATTTGATAATGTAAAGACAATATGTAGAGTTAATGTACTGGCAGATCAACACAATCCCCTAACTTCATCCAAGCAAAAACACACCAGAATTTACTGGGCAAGCAAATCCAACAAACTCCTTAACGCTTAGTGACAGTCACCAAAACTATTTTGAATGTATTGTGAGTTAATGGTGTAATATGTGGGCATTAGATGACAAAAGATGGAAAAAAAACTTCAAAGCAATAATAATTCTAGCACAAGTCGACAAAAAGCTCTTAAGCATGTAATCTTAATATAAGTTTCTTTAACAACTTCCTCTCTATTGCCATGGTCCTTTTTTCCGTTTCTCTTCAACTATGCCTAAGCACCTTAATATTTGTACCCATTCAAAATCATATCCAAGTAAGAAAGCAAACACAAGAGCAAAGGTGGCATCAACAACATTCACTACCAGCCTGTAGTTAAAAATTCGGGCAGACACATTTTTCCCTTATTAGCCAAATCAATACATCAAACTCTTCTACCCTCCCAAAAATATCAGCACACAGGCAGATAATAACTCAAATTACACTACAAATCACTAGATATAATGATATGCCACAGCTCTCTCCTGACAATGTGAATACATCAGAGCGGATTAAGATCCCATCTAAAAAAGCATCACACATAAGTGAAAAATAACAGAGCCAGATCTGTAATTCCTTCATCAAGTATCAAAACTTTCTTAAGCTCTTCTCCAAAAACTCCTCTGTAAGAAACTTCTCTTTTTCTTTTAATTTGTTCAACTGAATCAGAAACTAAAATACAAGTGAACATTATAAAAGATATGAAAACAAGCTTTTTCTTTTTTTTGAGAAGGGATATGAAACAAACTATTCCTAAAACAACCACCCTCCCTTGAAAACATAAGCAGTAGCTTCCAAATAACCAAGACACATAGATAACAATATCAGAAGAAGCTAAGCACCAATTCCATATTATTCATGCCCACTCTATCATCCCATTCATCAAAAGATCAAACTTTTCCACACCCTAATATTAGCACAACCAGAAACACACTCAAATTACGGACCCTAAAGCACCCTCACAACAACAATAACACATCAGCTAACTAAATTACCAAGAAGATCCAGTGTAATCCTGCAGAAGAAAACCATACAATTACAACAAATCCAGTGTAATCCCACAAAAGGAAACCATTGTACACAAGCAAAATCAACAGCAAATTCCAATCATAAGGATCCTTCATATTCTTCTTATGCCTAAGTATAGAGGTTCTCGTAATCGCTACCTACCCAGAAAGCTGACCATGTTTTCATAAAAAAGAAAGTAACATTAAAACATAATCAAAACATAAAATATATATGATAGCCAAAATAACAACCACCCCAGAATAAGCGCAGTAGCATTAACTTCCATATAAACCAAGAAACATATGATAAAAGATTACATCACCAGAAACAAAATAAACTAAAAGTGGGCTCGATATTATTCATATGATGCCCACCACCACAAAACTATTATCAACCCTAAAAATCCACTCAACCAATTTTTAGATCCCAGTTAGTATAGTGTTTTTGAAGGAAGACATTTATTCAGAAAGTTAACCATGAAACATAACAAAACCTTGGCCACACTGATTAGAAATTAATACTTGTTCACAATACATAAGAAATTCAAATAATAAAGAAAATAACATTAACTAACCTGAAAATTAAATCATCTCTTGAACTCATTTAAACTCAAAGGTAGGTGGTATAGGAGCATCAAAGCTCTCTAAAACCTGTGTCTTGCTACCACCGCCTGTCGCTGTCTCCTCCTTCTTTCCACCAACAAAAAGTCCTCCAAACCAGGAAGAAGAGGATGGTGCTGATGATTCTGCCATCATACCATCAATACTTACTGGAGCTTGACCAGGAAGCTGCCCCATTGGTTGACCAGGCAGCTGCCCAGGTGGATATCCAGGCACTCCAGGGACATTTGGTAGTGGCTCCTCCATGGGTGGGAAGTTCTGGGGAGCACTCATGACTTTATTTAACATAATTCCAGCTCCCTCTATCAACGCAAGTAAAACTCCACCAAACAGTGCTGATCTAGAAGCAGCACCTAGTCCCTGCCGCATCTGTAGAAAGCCACCAGTTGCTGCACCAGCAATAATAGAGTTCCAAGGATCTTCTTTCTGCCGGAGATAAACCATTGTACAATCAAATGAGGAGAAAAGCCCACCCCACACAGCAAAACTACCACCAATACGAGGAGCATTCATGCGCACTGCCTGTGTACCACCAATCAAGCGCTCACCTTTTGGTGAGTTGTATGTGCCTTTTAAGAAGTGGAAGGCTGAACCTCCAACAGCACCCATACCAAATGCTCCGCCAACATCATCAAGTATACGGTCAGGGCAAGGTTCACGAGAAGTCTCTGGTGTTCCCATTGTTACAGGGGATAAGCACTGACTAGGAAGAAAAAGGTTAAAGGTATGACACCAACAAAGCAGGCCTGCTTTTACTTTCCAAGGAAGTGATTGGTTTGATTTGATAAATTGACCTGCATCAAAACATTATCATCAAACTGCATCATCAATTTGAGCAACACCCCTTTTTCAGGAGCTGTAAAGTGAAAATCATAACGACTGGAAACAAAAGAACCACCAACATGGACACAAACTTTGCATTCAATAACAACATTTTTTTCCTATAGCTCTCTGAATCAGAACTCAGCTCAAGCAACAAAGTAAACTCAGTTTATATAAAGTGGTTGATAACTATTTTTTCAATCAAGGGAAGAGGTTAATAACTTCTTCTCAGATACTTATCAACTTGCCATTTCTTCATAAGCATATCTATAGATTCCCTGCAAACATGTACTGACATGACAGATAATACTTGGACCAGACAACTTAACAAACTTCCACATCACTCTTAGACCAGAAATATTTACAACAGAAAAACACTTCAGTAAACTAAAGAACCCTAGCTATAAACTTAGATATAAATAAATAGGATTCTTAAAAGTTGAAACAAATACCATTTGTCTAATAAAACCTTGACCGTACATCTCAACAACAAAAACCTTTTCTTCTTTTTTTCAATAAGAACACCTCCCTCCTTCCTCAACAAAAAACAGGAAAGATACTCACCAAGAGTGTATCCTGGTAGTAAACAAAGTGGATTGAGACCTATGAGCTCCCAGGTTCAAATCCCAGCGCAAAGAAAAAACACTAGGCAATTTCTCTGCTTCGGTAGACAGATTTATCTGGTAGCGGACGCCACAATTATAAAAAAAAAACAGATACAAACCCAAATAAGCAAGAAATCACAACTTCTGCTACCAAAGCTGCGATCTTAATTGATCAATAAATCAACTACACCTCAATCCTAAATTAATTGTGTCTGCTATACAAAAACACTGCTACCACTTCACCATAGAGTTGAAACTATTTCAACCTACAACAATTTTCTTCATTATCCAGGTCTAAAACCATCTATACTTGGTGAAACTGACATAAAAAAGGTCAAAAAAGGTGATGTGAGGTAATAAGGTAGCGGACACCATGATTATTAAAAAATACAAAACCAAATAAGCAAGAAAACACAACTTCCACCTACAAAAGCTGAAATCTTTAATTGATCAATCTATCAACTACACCTCATTCCCAAATTAGTTGAGTCAGCTATACAAAATACACTGCATCACTTCATCATAGTTAAGACTTATTTTTCTCGGGTTTTTAACTTACCGCAATATTCATCATTATCAGGGACTAAAACAGGTTATACATCGCGAAACTAACATTAAAAAGGTAAAACAAAATTGATGCGACGTAATAAGGTAGCAGACCCACAATTATTTTTCAATAAAAAAAGATACAAACCAAAATTAGCAATAACCGACAACTTCCACAACAAAAGCTGAAATCCTTAATTGATCAATCCATCAACTACACCTCAATCCCAAATTAGTTTGCGTCAGCTATACAAAATACTCATGCATCAATTCATCATAGTTATAGACTATTTCTGTTCCGGATTTTAACCAAGGCTTAGCTACCCGGTTCTAAAACAGGATAAACATCACGAAACTAACATAAAAAGGTGGAAAAAGTTCAGATCTTAACCGATTAAATTCGTTTTTTTCAACAAAACATCTGAGAGCTGAATACTGTAAGCAAATAACATAAACACCAAGATGAGTTCGAAGAAAGATATTTTTACCTTGATGGAGAGGCAGTGGCACCGACCGACCGACTCCAGGAGAGACGCTGAAAGGAAGAAGAAGCTGGAAAACCTAAGACCTAGTAAAAGAGGGCTTTTTGACCCGAATTTAAATGGGTAATACCCGATAATCATGCGGGTTATAACACAGTGAAGTATTTGTGTTTATTTGGTTTTTTCTTGTTGCTTACTCTATTATTTAAAAAAAAAAAAGAGTTTTTCTTGTTGCCTACTCTATTATTTTTTTTAAAAATGAAGCTCAACACAAAATACTTATCTTTTTCTAAATAAACGTTATGCTGCACAAAATTAATGTTTAATTATTTTTTAATATTTAAGATTTTAAAGTTATTTAGAGTCTGAGTATTAAATATTTCTTTATTTGAAGTGGATATAACAACTCCTAATTTAAATTTTATATATAATAGAATAAAAGGTTTGTTTGGGTAATAATCATTTACTCATTGTATAAACTATGACTCAACTCTTTAGGTAAGATTTGCATACATATTATTCTTTTTAAACTCTAATTTGTTATTGTTATTATAAAGTAATTATGTTCTCTTTTTTATTAGCAGGTTACAATAGTCGATTGAAAAAAAAAATAGGTGGTGAAATTGATTTTGTAAAATCGTTGATGAGCAACATAATTGAGTCCTTAGTTTGATGTTAAATTTACAACCAAATATTCAACACTAATTAATTGAATTAGACACACTCCCATTGTTCATAACTTAATTGATCTGTCAAATTCACAACCTTCAATTTGTAAACTGAACTTATTTAAAGCAGCCAACATTTGTTGTCAATTCTTTAACTAAATATTGTAGATCCATAAAAAAGCAAACATTTTTCTCCAACAATAAAGTGTTGGGATCAAAGATATTTTTAGCACAGTATTATCCGCTTTAGGTCAAGATTGAATGATTTTATTTATTTTTTCTCAAAAAGGTACATCTTATCAGTAGCTTCTTCTTTTTTCAACTTTTCATATGAGACTTTATTCATGTACACCCATTAACTAAGTCTCATACCGTCCTTACTCATTCCACCAAAACATTGGCTCTAATACTAATAGTTGGGCTCAAACACCCCAAAAGTATTTGTAGCATGGTGTGATATTGTCTACTTACCGTCAAGTCTAGGGGTGTCAATGGTACGGTTTGGTCGGTTATTTTTTTAAAAATCATCCCAATTTTTTCGGACATTTTCTAATATATAATCAAAATTAGATTTTTTAAACCATCTCAATCATATCGATTTCTCTTCGGTATTTGTACGATTCAGTTTATTTTTGAGTTTTTTTACTTTTAAAATATCACCTCAAAATATACTACTATTAAAATATATTTTTCGCAAATATGTTCTTGAAAAAGCACTTTAATGCTTCACCAAAAAGACAAAAATGTAAAACCTTGTTGCCATATTGTTTGATCTTAAACATTTAATAGGAGTGTTTGTATGGGTTTTGTTGTATGGTTTGATAGAAAATCTATTACAATATCATTTAATTTTAAACCTAATTAAGTAAAGATTAATTAAAGAGCAAAGACCCAAAGTCGTCTAGTCAACAAAGGCCTAGGACCTAGGTTATATTTATATTTAAAAAATGTTATAAATATATTTATATATTAAATTTAACACATTGTTAATATATAAAATATATTTACATACATGTAAGGTTATTCGGTTTGATTTGAATTTTTTTTATTTTTTTTCATAAATTAAAAAGACCACCATAATTGTTCGGGACGATTATACACTTAAATAAAAGTCCACGATTTTATTTAAAAAATAACATAAATCGATTCGGTTCAATTTTGTTCAATTCGATTAGATTTGAACGATTCGATCGATTTTTATATTCTTTTGACATCCCTAGTCAAGTCCAACATAAAATTCCCAATTATATATAGTCTATAATATAATATTTATTTTGTGAACAACAAGGATGTAGTAGTTTACCCAAAGTTATTGTACTTCTGAGCAGAAAAACATGGACATCAAAGCTCATTGTTTGGTTTTGCCATCTCAATAAGTAGGTCACATCAATAATGTGTATTAGTAATATTGGGATTATTTTTTATCCCACTATTTAATTTGGTGTTCTAATTGTCCTTAACCATTATCCATGTATTAGTAGCACTTATATTGCTACTATCATGGTTTGTTACGCATTAGTTATACACTGTATTGTTAGGGCTTTGCCCTAATTTTCTTATCATATTTGAGTGTTTTTTTTATAAAGGAAAGTCAATGTATTACCATAATTCATTTTACTTTTCCTGAAAGAAAAATATAATTCTTTTCCATATTTGGTTATTCTTTCTTTAGGGGAAAAGTTTGGAGATCTATAAATTGAAGATTCATATTCTCATAGCACAACACAATAGAATCTACAATGTAGTCGTTTATAGACTTTTGTTTATGAGAGATTTTCTCTCTACAAGTTTTATGCTTTTAATTAGTTTTTTAAATATGTAGGAAATTGGTCCATATCATATAATAATATATTTTTCTTTTAGTATACTTTTATGTGTCATCTAATTAATCGGCATATGATTTGCAGTTGTAAGCATCCGCATGACGCCATAATTACTTTCAAACCCAACAAGCTAAAAAGTCTTCATTATCTTTCCCACATGTAACAGGATAAAAAATCTCCATTATCAATTTGATTGCAAATTGATCTGAAACCGCTTTGAACATGTTTTCAACCTTATTGAACCATTGACTATGATGTCTTCGAATGAATAAGGGCATTATGCGGAAGTTTACAATAGCAAATCATATGATGTTAAATTAAACGACACATAATACTGTACTAAAAGAAACATATATTATTATATGGTTTGGTGAATTGACCCACATAATTTAAAACTAATATCAAGCATAGAAACTGTTGAGAGAAAAATTTTCCTATAAACAAACTCTTAAACAACTATATTGTTGATAATCTTGTATGAGAAGAGGAGTCTTTAATTTATAGAGTTCCAAACTTTTCCTATCCAAATATGGAAGAAAATTATATTTTTCTTTCTAGAAAAGTTAAAGCATTTATGGTAATACTTTGACTTTCCTTCGAGTAAAAAATAAATTTCAAATAAGATAAGAAAATCATGGCAAAACCCTAAATTCAAATACTGAATACATAGATTGAAAATCCTACCAACCGAAGAAGTAAATAATACCAGGACTAATACATAAATTTGTTTTCTCTAATACATCGTACAATCGACCCCTTAGAAACATAAGAAATCAAAGTTACCTTAGTCATAACTCCCTAAATTCTCAAAACAATGGAGAATCATATGGTTGCATTGTAATTGACACGATTTTAGATGACTATGGTGATGGAGGGGTTGTAAAATCAGAGAACACTAATGTTTCTAAGAGATATGGATTAGATGGTACTGTTATTTTACTCAATCTTGCGCCGTTTATAATATTATATTTATTTTAATTTATTTGTCTTACTTTCTCTTTTAGTTCGTTTCAAAAAGAATATCTCTTTTCTTTTTTGACAACTCTTTAATTCTTACTTTCCAGGTAGGGGTGGTCATTCGGTATTCGGTTCGGTATTTCTAAAGTTCGGGATTTATAATTTGGTATTCAGTAGTTGAATGTAGATACCATATTCGAATTTTTTAATTTGGTATTCAAGTATTCGAATTTTGGTTCGGTAATTTGATAAGTGGTAAATTAAAATTCGGTTCGGAACAAATATTCGGTAATACCATATTGAAGATAGAATCAAATATATCATGAATGTAACATTTTTAAAAATTAAATTTAACCCGTAGGTGAATTTTTTATTGGTAAATATGCATAATAATATAAAATCTAAAGCTAAAAATGTGATCCAAAGTAATTTTTAATAAAGAGAATTACTGAGAGTAGTTAAGAATTTAAAATAATTAAACTTTTATACTTTGAATTCATTACTTTAAGTAGTGAAACAGAACTAGGAACTTCTTAAACATGATTTTGTCTTGAAGTGAAAACAATCTTGTTACTACATCAACAAGATAATGACAAATCTAAGTGTTTCTTGTTTGAATTGTATATGTTCTCCTTTCTCCTATTCTTTATTCCATTTCTCCAAAAATCAAACTTGTTGTTCATCAAAATTTTATCATAACAATTAAGTGAACCTGAAAATCTCTCTCTCTCTCTCTATATAAATATATAATAGGAGAGGTGATAACGCACACGTATCAACACCACATAAAACAAATTTTTTAAATAATTAAAATTATTATATTAACTAGATTGATATAAAATTCAAAAATAAAAATTTAAAATATAAAAGAAAAAAAAAACTGAAAACACAAAGGAAAAAAAACTGAAAGCACGTTATACTTTTTTAAAAAAATAAAAGTAACAAACCCTACTTATTTTTCACAACCTCCTTATTTATAGAAAAACAAATAATAATAATAATAATAATAATAATAATAATCTATATCTATTTATTTAAAATTGTAAATAAATTAATATTTTACAATTAATTTTTGAAACAGTTTTTAAATTTAAACGTATGTGATTCCTTTTTTTTGTGGAAAAAACATAAAACGAAAAATAAAATAAAACTGAAAACGCAAAGGAAAAAAAACTGAAAGCACGTTATACTATTTAAAAAAAATAAAAGTAACAACAAAAATCTATATATATTCTTTTTATATCTATCTATCTATCAATCTATATATATATAATAGGAGAAGAAAAAAATTGCCACGTGTCAGCACCACAAAAATAATTTTAAAATTAATTAAAATTAATGATGTGTAATTTGTTTGAATATTAATCTACTATTTTATTTTTTAAAATTATTTAAAATCAATTCTTACATTTAAATGAGATAAAATTTTAAAACAATTTTAAATATTAACGTAATGTAACTGTAAATTATAATTTTTAAATCTGTTTCTAAAATTAACCAAAAAGCGAAAAAAAAAGTAACCGACAATATTATCAGTTTTGTGGTTAGTTATCAATTTCTTTATATCAAATATTTAAAGTACCGTTACTCCTTCTTTATAATAATAAAAAAACAATGTAAATTGTTAAATAATAATAATAATAATAATAATTTATCTATATCTATATATCTATAAATTTATAGGATCTTTGATGGCGGACGGTAGTCCGCGCGGTCATCTTCAATCTAGCTTTTTAGCATCCGAATTCAAGGAATAAATCTGAATCGAAATATATACAAATTTTTATATAGTTTAATGATTGTATGGAAGGATCTAATCCTTTTTACCCAAGCAAGGGGTCTGTCAAGATA
Source organism: Solanum chiquidenum (assembly GCA_029582725.1). Classification (NCBI taxonomy): domain Eukaryota; kingdom Viridiplantae; phylum Streptophyta; class Magnoliopsida; order Solanales; family Solanaceae; genus Solanum; species Solanum chiquidenum. Next base: position 13,017 of record JAJOOS010020929.1, on the reverse strand, counting down.
TAATACATATTGTTATTGAGCCCATATGTCTAGCAGTTCTAACCGGGTATAGAACGTCCTTTTCAACTCATTAACGGGCTAAAAACCACGGCTGGCTAGACGGAGTCACAAAGACAAAGCCAATAACTTGTTGTATTAAATCTGACTGTACCACCCTCTCAGAACCAAGTCAAGAAACCATATATAAATTTATTTATATTTAGATAAAGTCTAGATCTTTCATGGTAGATATAAAAGCGAAGTTAGTTATCCAACATAGATATAAATTTTTAGCCGGACATAGTCACGACTCAGATCTGAGAAATAATACTAAAAGATTTAAACAGAAATAAAATAGTACCTTGAAAAGGTGGCCGACTCCAAGGCCAAGAAAAGAACTATACATTTTTATTAACTCCGGCAAGTGGCTGACAAACTCACACTTTACAAAGGAAAGGAGATTTACAAGAGAGAGAGGGTTTTCTAAAATCTGCTCTTACAAACTAAAACTAAACATATTTATAGAAAGAAAAAGAATCTTTGTACAATAATTGTGGGTCCCTTATCAGTGGGTTCCATATGTACAGTAACAATGTTTTTACTGTTGATCAACAGTGTATCTACTGTTGATAATGGCTTTACTGTAGAAGATATACTTTACAACTTGTCCTTTTTCTTTAGTTCGCGGAGGAAATCTTTCGCCTTTTTCAGAGTTTCTTCTGAAGCATTTTTTTCTGACTCGTTAGGTTGCGCCTCTTGAATATCTTCGGTGACATCATCACTTGTCTCACTTCTCATAGAAGTGTTTGATTTCTCATACTGAGTGATATTGAGGAGTAGATTCCTCCTGACTTCGTTCAGATAATTATTAATCATTTCTTCTTTATTTAATCTTGAATAGAAATTTTCCTGGCAACATGCCTAACGGAGCTATCAACGATAATTCCCTTCTGAGGAGAGATGCAATATTCCTCAATCCTTTTGGTAATAAGATCCAGCAATTCCTGTCCATATAGAGACTTTGTCTTTGGGTCTTTCTTCATCAATTTGTCCCAAAAATTATAATAAAATGTTATATATAAACAAGGAATTTGCTCCTCGGTGAATCTTACTTTCGGGGTCTATTTATGAATTCATAGGATGGAGAATTCAATGAAAAAATAGATTTGTTCAATATAGCAGATATGATCTGCGTGGTATAATTCGTTAAGATCTGGTGAAACCTTAACCCATTCTTTGTATAATTTAAGAAATAGATCAGGCAAAATCTTTGTTGTCAGACCGTGGTATGACCACCAATTTAAAAACCAATTAGGGATTGATTTTGCAAATATTTTTGCACAAAATTTAATAAACCATGTATGCTTATTCCTCTCATTATTATAGTAGAGGACCTTATCAAAAGCATGGATATAGTCCCAATAAGTGAAACTCATAGAGACTTTATTTAAGCTGATCTGCCTTTCTTTCATTGTGGATATTCTCCAATTTTCAATAGATATAATTTGTTTGATTATCATTTGGGGAAGTTATAAACATTCTCGTTGGTGTTGTATCTGGAGAAGTGCTGAAATTGAACTCTACCTGTGCTTATCAAAATGGTTTCATAATAAGATCGGGTTTTGTATGACTCACCCGGGAAATATAATCCATTAATCAAGTATCGCTGGAATATCTTCCAGGATTCTTCTTTTCTCTGAATTTTAGAGTTTTCCAGAAGAAATATCATTTCTTTCTTTGATAACTTTTCATATGATCTGGTATCATCAATCTCTTCCTTAGCTATAGAGGCAAAAATATCACTTTGCTTCTGAGATAAATATGCTTGAAGTTGCGCGTATAACGAGTTATTTTCTGGAATATCTTCCAAATGTACCGACGATGATGCCGTTGTTTGACGGATTTTAGATTTTGATAAGCTTATCAAACTCATTCCTCCTCTTTGTATAATTGGGGAGTTGGACGAGGATCCGTAGGATGATCCTGATGATGACCCCGGGGATGATCTTCCCCTTCCTCGTGGGTTATTTTCCCTACCTCGACCCTTGGTTACCCAAGGAGGGTCCATCCTGCAAACAAAACACTTTATTTTATTCAGAGTAATATTATTCATAATTAGTAAGATAATCGTCTGAGTAATATTCTAGAAGAATATGAGAGAAATCTTCTCTTAAAATATCATCAATAATCCTTTTAAGGATAAGATCTTTCAGATCTCTAGGTAATGAAAGAGCCCTTAGAATGGTAACGAGGGTTTCGTCATCCAAGAAAGTTTGGAAAAACATTTTATTGAATGTATTCGCGGGATAAGAAATCCGGTAAAGAGTTATCCACTCCCTTTTTATATTGAATTTCAAAGTCAAAAGGAGATAGCTAGGCCTGCCACCTAGCAAAAATCAATTTTGAAGCGTCATGTTTAAAATCTTTATTGAGCATACACTTCACAGATTGAGCGTCAGTTTTTATCAAAAACTTTTGATTGTATAAGTCATCTTGGAATTTCAACACGCATTTAACGATGGTTAGCATTTCATGAGCCATCGTAGCATATTTCTTCTGGGCGTCGCTCCATTTCCCAGAATGAAATCTAATCAAATTTTCATTTTTGTCGTTAGGATTAATTAGCTTCAAAATCGCACCATAACCAATGTTAGACGCATCTGTCTCAATAATATTTTGCCAAGCAGGGTTAGCCAGAGTTAAACAAGGTAAAGATTGAACACGAAGTTTAATATCTTTCACCAAAGCTGTATGACTATTAGTCCAAGGAGATTTATGATCTTTCTTAAGCCTGTCGTATAAAGGGGCCAAATCACGAGATAAATTTTTGTAAAAGGGGGATATGTAATTTAAACTTTTCAAAAATCTTTATCATTGAGTCCTGTCTGTGATAACATCAGGAAATTTTGAGGCAAAGTCAATCGATCTTTGAATCGGGATGACTTTTTCCTGACAAATATGATGGCCAAGAAATCAAACATTAGTTTGAAATAAACTCATTTTTGATTTAGAAATTACCAAACCATTTTGTATAACAATCTTTTTGAAAATGTCTAAATGCTTAATATGCATTTCAAACGTTTTTGAGAATATCAAAATATCATCAATATAAACAATGATGAAATCCAAGTATGGGTTGAAAATATCATTCATGATTTTCTGAAATTTAGAAGGAGCGTTTTTCAAACCAAATGGAATTACGTTCCATTCATATTGTTCAAATGGGACATTTAAAGCAGTTCTATAAGCATGCTCTTTAAATATTTGGATTTGCCAATATCCTGATTTTAAATTGAATTTTGAAAATATATTGGCGTCATATAATCTAGACAGTAAATCCTTTTTGTTGGGAATAGGATACCTAATCCACTTCAAATATTTATTTAAAGGTTTATAATTGATAACCAATCTAGGGACACCACGTTCCCTTTCAACATCATTGTTGACATAAAATGTAGTGCAAGATCAATGTGATTTTGAAGGTTTTATCAAACCCTTTTGCAGCAAATTATCAATTTCTGTTTTGCAGAATTCAACCGATTCGGCGTTCATCTGGCAAGGACGAGATTTAGTAGGAATATCATTCTCAGAGAAATCATCTTTATATGGAAGAGTAACAATATGCTTTTTTCGATTCCAAAAAGCACTGGGATGATCAACACAAATATCAACAACAATTTGTTCTGAAATTAATTTAATTTTTTCCTGTACTTTGGTGGATTTCAAAGTATCAAATATATTCATGCTAAACAATTCAAGTTGCAGAGAGTCAACATGCTTTTGTTTGATATTAATCAAAGCATTAATATCACGAGAAATAGGATCAATGATAAAAGTATAACTAATAACTCTGTCTTCATAAGTAGCAGAAAATTCTTTAGCATTTATTTTAGTAAAGGGATAGATAACATTTATAAAAGGGGTTTCAAGTATAATTGGAGGATATAACTAATTTTTTACTAAGAAAAATAAATGCGGAATGCAAATTTTATTTTGGCAAATGCTAGTATTAGACTATTTATACTCTATATCTAAAGCATGTCCAGAAGCAGATTTAACCATATGAGTTATTTTTTTTAAATATTTAGTAGGCACAAGACCTTCTTGAATACAACTAACATCGGCTCCACTATCAATCATAGCAATATCAGTTATTGAAAAACTATTATTAATCAGTATGGTACATTTAACATACCATTTATGAGCAATAACAATTTGCATCATTCCTAGAAACATACCTTGTCTAGGATCAAGATTAAAAGGTTTCGCAAGAGTATTATCTTCAACAATATTTTTTCCTCTGTTAATAACAGTCTCTATCTGAGTAAGACGATGATCACAAATCATTTGATTTTGTTTAATAGATTTAATCTCATTTTTCAAATTTTCAACTTCATTTTTCAAATCATCAAATAAAGCATCTCGTGTAGAAATAGTCTGTTTATAAAGTCTGTTATTAACTTCAGACAAAGAATAAGGTGTGGAATATTCAAATTCAAAATCATTCTTTGGTTTTTCAGAATTTTTTGAAGAACTCGAACTAGAATTATTATTAGTAACAGCTAGTTGAATAATTTTTTCACGAAGATTGTTATCAGTAACTTCTTTCAAAAGTTCTATCCCATTATCAGAATTAATAGTATTAAGGATCAAATCTTCAAATTGAGATTGTAATTTATAAAACTCATCATTTTCACATGAGCTAATATCTCCATGACAATTATTGCAAGTATTAACATGCGGATTATTATCAGATAAATCAGGCAAATCAATTTCATCCTCTGAACCTGAATCAGACTCATAATCAGACTATAAACCTTATCATGAATTTCTTCATCTAATTCTAAGGTCTTCACCTTTTCAAGCTTATAATTGGGGTGCTATATGACCGAAATTTCCACACTTATAACACTTAATCTTGGGTAGCTCACGCGTAGACCTATTCTTGGCAAATCTATTAGACTTACGAAAAGTCCTTTTAGCATCTCGCTCTTCCTTAGATCTATATCTAGATCTCCTTTTTCTATAGGGTTTATCAGGATCTTTAGAATCTCTATGCTTCTTCTTCTTGCTATTAGCTGAAGTATCAGGTAATTTGAACTGGGTACAAAAGTCTCCTAGCTGAGCTTTTTCCATAAGCTTATCTATCTTAAGCTGCCTGGATAACTTTAATTCGTTGCACAGATTAATCCCTTCTTGAGTGCACACTCCTATCAACTTACCATAAGTATAATCCCTATAAGAAATTTCACCAAGCGCATTTCTAAGAGTCTTTCTAACTCTCTCGGCGAATAAAGGGGGAAGACCATCTATAAACTTAGCTTTCCAATGCTCATAACTATTTTCGGGTAGTTCCATCACCCTACTCATATAAGTATCTTTATACCAACGAAATTCACCCAAGGTTCTACACCGTAGACCATTTATCAGGGTACGAACATTCTCATGCTGATTGGTAAATCTACCATTAAAATATTCTAGAATGGTTAAGACTAAGGTATAAACAACATCTTCTCTATCTCTTACTAGAGCCATGCCTAAGTTATCAACACCTTCTATATCAGACGTAGCACTAATCACCGCAGCTTTAGCCTCGATGCTCATATAATTATCCCACCAGCCTCGAAGTTGGCCAGTGAAATCTGTAATAATCAATTTATAAATATTTCTATCTGTGTTTTTAACACTTCTACAGATAGTTGCATATATAAGCATTCTATGAACAAGAATAGTTAACTGTCTATCAGTCAGACCATCAAGATTCCATTTATTAATTTCAGACCCACTATAAGAGGTATTAGTTTGATTCCAGTCTCGTTCCTCTATAAGAACGTCTTGAGGAGTTGATCTAGAGTAATACTGTAATAGTAAGTTTGCATGCTAGGTTTATGAGTAAATTTAGTATTACCACTATTCTTCTTGGGATAACCACGAAGCTTATTAAATTCTAAAGAAACATGATTTTAAAATCAGAAGTGTTTTCCATTTCATCAGCAAAGTTTTCTGACAAATCAATAGGTTTTGCACCAAATTCAGGCAACCTTTTATCAAGAAGCTCTTCCAAATCATAAAATGGTTTAAATTTGAAATCCTGAATCTCAGGGGGCCTGTGTACATGACAAAAAATAATAAGAGCTTCTGACTTAGTTTTAGAAGTAGAAGCCGTTTCAGAAGTTTTGAAATCATTTTTTATCTGAATTATCAAAGCAGTTAATTCATCCAATTTTTTATCAAGAGAACTAATATGTTCACCCAAAACTTTAACATAAAGACCCAAATAATTATTTTGAGAAATCAAATTATTAATTTCATTGATGCTGACGGCCGCAACATCTTCTTCAATAAATTTTTGAAAGGCAGTAAAGGTGATACCAGTAGTATTTGGTAAAATAAAAGATGACTGAGGAGGATAAAGCTCCTTGATAATATTATCAGATCCATATTTATAAGATCGCTCAAGAACATTGATGAATAAAGGTAAATAAGTGGTTATAAACCACGGTACAAAAGACATAATTTGATTATGTAAAGCACAAGTTTCATAAAATTCTTGAGAAATATTATTTAAATCATCAGCACTATAAGTGTCAAAAAATCAAATTTTAAATCGGTTCCATTTATCACTTAAAAACTCATTTTGAATGTACTTTCTTGCCAGGGAACCTGGGCTAAAATCTATCTGGTGTACATTCATCATTAAGTATTGTTGGGATTAAAATTCATCTCGGATGCAAAAGGAATATCCTTATCAGAAACATCAGAAGAATTATCATGTGCTTGCACAATATTCAAATGAGGATTAATTTTTATTTTATTTTTATCAGCAAATATAATAGAAGGTATGGTATGCAAAGAAGCAGCACGATTACGAGCTGGACCATACACCGATTCAATCGATGAAATATGGTGGATCGCAAGTAATCTTCGATTAGAAAATGAAATCTATTATAAGGAACACTCTTATCATCAAATTGAATACAAATCTTACCATTAGAATTTTGAGTAATATGAGAATATTCAGAATTAGTGACCGCATCCATCATCTGACTAGGAGGTATAACAGAATCCAAAGTCCAAGTAGTAGAAAAATTAATTTCTTCCCATTTTATAGGTCTTCTAGTAGTGTGACCTTAGATTTAGCAAAATTAGTTTCTACTAAAATAGTTTGATCAGATGTATCATAAAACTTACATCTCGGATTTAATGTAGAAAATAATTTAAAATAAATTCAATAAGATAAGCAAATCAACTCAGATCCAGGTGCATAATTATAACCATGCGTTTTAACATTCAAAGTTAAAGCATCAAGAATATTAGCATCAGTCAAAGATAACTGCAAATTAGGCTAAGTATTGAAATATACAGGGCCATATGCAATCGTGGACTCAATCGAATCCATCAAAGACTGTCGAAAATTAATATTTCTAGCATCACGAAGAGTAGCTAAAAATGTCTCGGGTAACCCTTTAAGAGTTAAAGGCTTGAAAGCAATCTGAACCATGCCAATATGCAAAAAGTTATACTGAGATTTATATAAATCAATATCCCATTTATTTACAAATAAATAGTCTGCTCAAACGAATTTAACGCTAGAGATTATTCAGTTGTTTTAATCAACTGTTTATGAGATATTTTATCAAACCAATCATAATCATAAATATTTTTAATATCAATTTTTGGAATAGTCCATTTGTTTAACAAATCAAGGTTTTGAGGTATATCTACCTCTTTCAATCTAATACTTTTGGTACTCATTTCTCCTAGATCCATGATCAGGAAAACATATCTATGTCGAATACTGATATTAAAATCATTTATAATTATCGTTGATTTGATAAAATATCTCATAAACAGTTGATTCAATATTTGAAGTAACTTTTCATGGTTACTCCTTCTTTATAACAAAAATAAAATGTAAATTTTTAAATAATAGTAATAACAATAAAATTAATATATATATTTCTACCATAGTAGAAGAGTGAGTAAAAGATGGGGTATCAACATGTCTGCTTGAAGTTTTTTTTTATTAGCTGAGGGTATTTCCGTCATTCAATTCACCGCCCTAGATTATCATCTTCCACGTGGTTGTGTAGCCACTGCTTTTACTTTGCGTGACATCCTTGCGTGCATCCACCACTTTCACTAGACTCTAGCATATGAAAGCTATTTTTCTTTCACGGCTCTTCATCCTCAATTTTCTCCATTACTTTCACAGCTCTTCATCCTCAATATTCTCCTACTGCTGCAATTTCAAGGTTATTCTTTGTTATTTCTCTGATTTGCTCTTCAATTTTGTTAGATTTGATTTCTTATTTCCCTTTTCCCCTCTATTTTTTTTTGATGTTCAATTTTTTGATTTGATTTCTTAGGTTTCCGTTTTCCCCTATATTTTCTTTGGTTGTGGATTTGTCTCATTTTCTTTTGATGTCAGGTTTGGCTGCATATTTTGGTTAAATAGAATTAGAGTAGAAAATCTTGATTTTAGATTTAGTTTTAGTTTTATGGGTAGGTGAAGTTGGATGTACACTAAAATAAAGAAAGAATATAGATTTCCCTCTTGGCAGAGTGAGATATGATTTTAGCTACATAAGAGACACGCTTGAAAGCAAAAAGGAAAGGGTTAGCTTCTTGGAGTTACTTCATTTGCTTACTTTCACACTTGCTTTAGTGAGCTACTTAAAGTTTAAGCTAAGGATGACTCCTAGCGTAGACTAATCTTCATCTTTGTTAAAATAGATAAGTAAAATAAAACATCTATTTTTCATATAAGAATATTTCCTATATAACTCCGTCATGTCGGTGTAATTCAAATTAGTCGGACCACTGCAACAACAAATGAAATCAGTTCACTCTCATAAATAAATGTTAAACAAGATGAAAGAATGATATCATAAATACAATAAAATATTTGTTCAGACTTTTCAGAGTAAACTTTGAGCTAGAAATTGAGGTTTAGTTATCCGAAAAAATCGCTTTATAATTCTATCGGACAAGACTTCATTAATTACTAAACAATGAACATCTTACTTGAGATAATTCTAGCTCTATTCCCGAGATTTAAATCACCTTTCTTCTTTCATCTTTTTATATTTTGATGCCACGCCCATATAACTGGACCACCCACCTTGCTTCCTTCTTCCATCTCCAACTGCTATTTTTCGTATGTTTCTTATCATGTGGGTTTACTGAGATATTTTTGGTATCAAGGTGGTGATTACGCTTTTGGAATTTCCATATTTGTACTACATACTTTACATTATTTTATGTCCAAGTTGAGAAGAGTAGAACTCTTAACTAACTGCTGCATATGCAATGCAGATTTGCCACAATTCAAGCTCTCCCCACTTTGTTTTCTTTAGCGAATGTTGCTATTATGTATTCGTGATTTTATTTTCTTACAAAATATTTTTTTCTATTACTAATTGTAAAACAGTTTTAACCAAGTATTGCATGTTTTTGGCATTATCTGTGAGTTGCTTTCACAATAACAATTGAGTAAATTATTAATTTTGTTTTCTTCTTCCTATGTTTCAACCTGTGTCATTATAATTGCTATTTGTATGCGTATTTAGGTTGCTTAGTTTTGGTAAGCACCGTTGTTTTGCTTGTTTTGGATTATCGTATTTCATAGAATATGACGAATCATTGAAAAACCTTTTTTCCTAACATTGAGCTATCATTTGGTATACCATCGATACAACTATATTACTCTAGCTTTTTTAATTTTATATTATGCCCTTTAACCATCCTTTATTAATGTATATTATTGTATTGATGTACATTTCTTTTATAATTGCAGCTTAACTCAAATGGCACAAAGACTTACTCTCAACTCCACCCCTCCTAAATTTGAGGATTGGACATGCAAATTTCAGATTGTAGATAAATATTCCCTAAGAAGATTGGACATGCAAATTTGAGGATTGTAGATACAAAGTAAGTTTAGCAGATTACTTTATCTAAAACAAAGGAGAATAAGATGAATTAGTATTCAAACAGTACCACTTTCTTATACTTTAAAGATTAATTAGTATCAAGGTAATACCACTTTCTTATGCTTTACCATCAAACAAACATAACTTGAATGTGTCCATCTTTGAGAGCGAACAATCTTCACTTTCTTTTTTTATTTTTCATTGCAGCATCTCTCCCCAGTCTTATCCAATTTGCATCATCGTTACTGATATTAATTTTCCTATTCTCAGCTACAAACCTTCCAGCTGTAAATTCAAAACAATCAGATGGAGGACCAAAAGATATGTCTTCTCTTCCTCCTCCTGACTTTTCTTATTCTTCTTTTCCTTGCTCTTCTCTTTTTTCGCATCTTTGTTGCTCACTGCTGTGCGAAGGATTTCATACACTTTCTATTGAAATTCTGTCAATTTTGCCTAGGCATGAACTCTTTTACTATATGGTTCTCTTCAGTCTTATGAGATTCAGAATGACCGGTAACTAGGCCTTTAAATAAAATGCAAAGCCAAAACAAATTATAAGTTATACATTATGGCTCTCTCCTATGCTTTTATATGAAAATAATTTAATAATCTAAATTGTATGCAGTTGTCAATTGTCCCTAGCCAAAATAGGAGAGACTATCAACCTTCATCTGATGCCTCAGAATGCAATGACTATGAACATTCAAAATGCATTCATGTATGTTTGGTTTTGGTCACAACTAGACACAATTTTCCTTTTGGTCGAACAAACTGTATTTATTGATAAACCAAACCTTCCATCTCTACAACTGTTGTAATTAAAACATTAATAACAGAAGAAAAAGTAAAAAGAAAAACAAATCTGATTTCCTCTCCTCCTCTCTATTCGGCAACTCTATCTAGTATGTCATTTATCCATTTCCTATCAACATTAATTTGTTTCTGTGGTGCACTATACATGTATCTGATTTTGCATTCTTTCTGAATTTGATGACATACTACCTGAGGTCTTGGAATTCTGTGATACCATATTGTTTCATTCCTCGCCTTCCATATATGGTATACTGCTGCAAGTTTCATCCACAGAAAAACTCTGCTTGTCTTTCCTTTCGCCCTTCTTGCTAGTCTCTTCCAATACGCTTCTATTTCTTGATTCTGAACATGTTGTCTTGTCCATTGGGTTATAATGCTCATACAAGCCCTAGAAAATTCACATTCAAAGAATAGGTGATCAATTGTCTCCACTTGATCCCCACATAAAGGGCATTTTTCCTCCTGAATTTTCTTATTTATGTATAAAAATATGAATTGACTAAAATCTTTCGTTACTATTCCCAGTTTGAATTCCCAAGAAGTTTTTGCTGCAACCTCAACTTGCTATAATTATGCTCATTCGGTGCCTTCTGTGAAAAGCTCGAATGAAGTTGAATGTGAATATGCATGATGTTCGATTCTTTAACAAGGTACGTAACAATCTACGTACCATACAGATTCTTACTACACTACACATTTTTCACAACTTAAAATACCGCTCCTTTCAATTACATGTATTTTCTACCCTACACATTTTCCACAGCTTAAAATACCGCTCCTTTCAATCACATGTATTTTGTCAACTACAACGTCTCAACAAGATGAGTGTAGCTTCCATCTATCCGGCTTCTCTAAAATATATATAAATAGTATTATCTCATACGCAGTGCAATCATAAATGTAATGTCTAAACAACGTGTGTATGTACATTACTAGCCTTTTATTCATAGTCCTCCTACCAATATTCTACCAATATAAGTCTTAATTTTTTTCAAATACATATATACCATCTAGTGTGTGTATATATATATTTATCAGGAAAAACAAAATATGCCAGCACCTTAAATTTAAAAATAAGTATTTAATTAAAAAACTTTATTCAAGATTAACGTAAGTTGTAAGAAAAATAACCAATTTCAAAATTTATAAAGTTTTAACATTCAGTTATCAAAAAAGAAATTATGAATTCTTAAATTAAAAATAAAAATAATCTAAAAATAAAAATAAAAATTGCAATCACTAATTTTTTTTTGTGTTTTAACGTGTTTATTGGCTGGCTTTTTTTAAAAATAAAAACAAATTTGAAAGTTGGATTTGAGTTTATTCTTATTGGTTGAGATAAATTTAATTATTTAAAAAATTTAGAACTGAAAGTTACTGAGTGGTAAAGTTAGTAACCGTAAATATTTATCTATCTTTAAAATAGTGAAAGTATGAACAATTTTTTGGTTCATCCGGATAGATATTTTTGTCAACCGCTTCAGTAAAAGAATTTCAAATTGAGACAACGACTAATGCCATTTTTGTAGTAACTTCTTCAAAAAAAATTCAATGGAAAAGCCAAAAAAATAGTTTATCCTATTGCCAAAGTTTTTCACTATATACATCAATCTCAATAACACACATTACAATTATACATGGAATTTGTTGGATTTTTAATAGTGGCTATAAAGCTATGAAGAAGGAGATGCAAGAAAACGGTTGTAAGAGTGTAACACCCCTCAAAATAAAATAGGATAATTAGAGCTTCATATGCGTGTTAGTAGTTGATAAACTTGTATAAATATTTGAAAATGAGTTTATAGGTCAGTTTAGTTGAGTTTGAAGTCAAACGTCAAAGAGACGTTCAAGACGTTCGAAAACTAGTCGTTTGCGTGCTAGTGTGTTCTAGTGTGTCTTGCATGTTTTTATGTGTTGTTTGGAGTCTAAAATCAGTGAAAGTGACCCTAGTGTCTTAATAAATGTTTTTAGGGTCTAAAAGTTTGGGTACGACTCCCCGGGACCACCCTAAGGGTCCCCGAGGAGGACCCCAACCCTAGGCCAAACAAGCTGCCAAGGCAGCTTGAAAATGTGCATGGAGGGAGCATGTCCGCGTCGCGGACTAGCTCCACCAAGGGCCAAAAGTTTGGTCCGCGTCGCAGACTCTACTATCTCGAAATTTAATTTCCAGAAACTTGTGGGAACACCTCCGCGTCGCGAACTTGTTTTCCGACGAAATCTGCGAAAATAAAACTCAAGTTTGACTTGTTTAAAAAGGTCCAACTAAGTGAGGGTTAGTTTGGGTACTTGG
>JAJOOS010020928.1:0-20266 GCA_029582725.1 Solanum chiquidenum | reverse complement strand
GGACACATTCAACATTGAATAGGTACTCCTAACATGTATATGATCACACATTCATATAGGGGTCATATAGGTAGGGGTCATTCCATAATAGTACTTAATATAATCAATAATGTAGACCACACCTTATCCCTAACATTATCATTCACATTATACTCCTCATCATCAACACACTTTAAACATGATGCTAGCATTGAGGTTTTCATACATAACCTTCATAGCATAACTTCATAAGCATATGCATCATAATCATAAATTCACTTCACATCTATTGCCTTCAAGGACATGATCTCAACATGCATAGATAGACAAGAAGTAAACACCGCCACCATAAATGGGTCAAACCACACAACATCAATTCTCATACTATAGACTAGATTAACTTACCAATTCTCCAAGTCATGATCACCACGGATCAATCCTCAACAATTCATAATCAATTGATATAGATGGAAATAGGAATCAACAATGTAATTCACTAACATAAACATAATCTAGGTACAATTCTATAAACAAAGGGATCAACCCATAACTTTGCCCATAAGGCCATAATTTTCAACTCATCAATATACCAACAATTCAACATGAATAAGTATAGATAATCATAGAAAACATCAATCCAATCTAATCTAAACATAATTTCACCAATATAAATCATATTCACAAAGACCCATATCATAGGCCAATTTTTGAGAATTTGGAGATCATGGGTTCTTCAAGAATTCCTTTGAAATTATCTTAAAAACCTTAATTCCACATCAATTCATCAATAGAATGAATTAGAAAATAATTTGACAAAGAACCCATGGTTAGATTGAAAATTGGGAATTTTGGTCTTTGAATCTCTTTTGAAAATCTTTGATAGAACTCCTTGAATGAGAGGTTATTCAATAATCAAGAGTTACCATACCTTAATTATTGAAGAACCATGAAATTGAAGAACAAATCAGTTGAAAACCCATCTTCTAGCTTGAGCTTCATCAAGGTCTTCAATGGAGTTTTGAGAAAATCTATTTTTGAGATGGAAGGGTCAATTGAAGAATGGGGTCTAATTCTAGGCTTTGGGGTTTAAAATACCCTAAAATAGGTATAATAACCGTTTATAATAATTCCCCAAAGTACCCCTCACTTAGTTGGACCTTTTAAACAAGTCAAACTTGAGTTCTATTTTGGCAGTTTTCGTCGGGGATCAAGTTCGCGACGCGGAGGTGTTCCCGCAAGTTTTCATAAATTATATTCCGAGATAGTAGAGTCCGCGATGTGTCCGCGACGCGGACCAAACTTTTTGGCCATTGGTGGAGCAGGTCCGTGACGCGGAGCCACTCCCTCCAAGCACAACTTGCAAGCTGCCTTGGCAACTTGTTTGGTCAAGGGTTGGGGTCCTCCTTGGGGACCCTTAGGGTGGTCCCGAGGCCTAGTATTCAAACATTTTGACCCTAAAAATATTTATTAAGACACTAGGGTCACCTCCACTGATTTTTGATTCCAAACAACACATAAAAACATGCACAACATACTAGAACACACCAACACGTAAAATACTAGTTTCTGAAAGTCTTGGTCGTCCCTTGACGTTTGACTTCCAAATGCTTTAAAACTGACTAAAAAGCCTATTCTTCATTATTTTAACAAGTTATTAATGCATAAAACCCATGTGAGTCTCTACTTTATCCTACTTCATTTTGAGGGGTTTTACAATTCATGCATGGTTCAAAGTAAGCTCATCACACAAGGCATCGACACTAAAGTCAAACAAGACTCTACACTTTTGCTAGTGTGCAATGATCATCACAAGAGAATCAATTTGATATATGGCTAATCACAAGGACATGCAAAGAGTTCACATATTGTCTATGCAACTTCCTTTTGCCTCATCGTAGCTGCACACTCATGTTCATTCGGTCATGAGCACTATTCAAGTCATCGGTATTGATCAAAACCGAGACGTAAATTTTGTAAAAGAACAGCCGCATTCAACACATGAGAGGTGGCTAAAATTTTTGGAAGGGTCAAAAGGTCAAAATCATTTTGCAATTTAAAACAAAAGGAGCCACAAGCTCTAACATCCACAAAAACAGTATTAACACAATCATTATAGCTCACAACTCAAATAGTCAAACAAAACATGATTCACGAGTAGCACACACAGGTGGGCCTCACCCTACCACAATAAAAAAAACATTTGTCCTCAAATGAAAATAACAGAATATCCAGAATTTAGAATAAAGAAAGACAGGCAGGGAGGTAGAGAAAAATCATGTCTACACAGTCGCTCTATCTGTTTGGGCATCAGTGCCCGATGTGTCAGACTGAAATTTGATAATGGCCCCCGGAGCTGCTTCAGAAGATTCAGCGGCAGTTGACTTACTAAGATTGTCCAAGTCATGAGCCACCAAAAATGAGTGGATAGCTGTTAAGAATCCAAGTCTCCACAATGGAATAGTGGGGTCTCGGGTATTTGTTCACTTGTTGGCACTGGCTTTTTTCCGTCATTATACGTTTTGGGAGGATTTGTTGCCTTTGTATTTTTCCTGAATTTTTTTGCTCTTGTTTGTCAGGGTGGCATATCTCTTCCAGCTACTTTCGGTCTAGCCATTTCCGCAAAGCTTTGAGAAAAAGTTAGAAAGTATTCAGACAAAAGCAAGGCAGTTCAATTATAGAATCACTTCGCCGAACCAGTTGGCGAAGTGCTCAACCATTTAGGCGGTTCGCCGAGTGCAGTGCATAGAGAATACAAGGGTGCAGACAAAGAGCAAACAGAAGTTTTTCGGTGAGACGCCGAATACGTTCGGCGATATCATGCTTCTCACCGAAAGTTACATAATTCAACATCACATTTAACATTAAATTAAAGGTGAGATGGGGATTTTATGAGAACCACCGAGTGGTTCGGCAAGCTCGACCCAGCTCGCCAAATGACCCAACGTGCCTGCTTTCGACCCAACTTCCCAAATTCAACCCTGCAACCCCTGAAAAAAATTAAAGCACGCACAACTTAAATTAGGCTTAGACCCAGTGACAATCATGCACAACCCATGATTTTTCATCTAATTTAAAGCGCAACCTTCAGGAATAAACTAGTTAACTTTGTACGGGCAAAATTTGCGAACCTAACAGGCGAACAAATATTCTAATCCTACTAGAGAGGCCGAGTGCACATCATCAAAGATTAACATATTACAAATGAGTACAATTTTGATAAAATGAACGCGGGGTTTGAAGTACCAACCTTTTATGCCAATCAAATGGAAATTAAGATTCTAGGAAGTCATGTAATCCAAATCGCAGCACAATTCGATACTAAAATTACTCCAAAAGTGCATGAAATGTAAAACTAGAGTGCATGTCTGAGTTTTGGAAGATGAAAAAGTGAGGAAAAGGGAATGAGTTTGAAACATTAAAACTTTTGTCTTGAAAAATCATCCAGTTTTCGCCCATTGGACGACATTAGTCGCGATCGCCGAACTATTCAGCGTAACGCCAAGTAGTCATTTGCCTCGCCAAATTTTACAGAACCTCCAATTATTGTGGGGGTACAAATGGTGATGTCCGTCGAGATCATTGACATGATCGTTGATTCGCTAATAATTTCCTATACTCACTGAATTTTACAAACTCCAATGTAAATTTGTCTTGACTCTAACTGCGGTCGCCGAATCCTTCAGCGATTCACGGAATGGACCTGTAGTTCACCATCCTGCACTTGTCGGTCACTCTTCACACTTCCATCTGCACAATCATCACACCATTATTTTATCAAAGAAAAATAAAGCAATAAATGATTTTGGGTTGCCTCCAAAACAGTGCCTTAGTTAACGTCGTGGCACAACGCAAGTTCACAATCAAACTCTATTTTTGGGGTTAGCCATAGTATCAGTAGGCAACTCCCAATTTTGTTGCGAGTGTAGATCGATCAACGCATGACCCATAAGGTTCTCGAGCAACTGGACAGCTCTGGAATGAGACCAAATCAATCGCTTTATCCCTTCAATGTCTTCCTTCATTTCTTCCAGCTTTCTATCTTGCTTAGTCACCTTGTGGAGAATGATTGAGAGCATTCCCTCAAGGCGTTTAACCTCATTGTACTTAAGAGTTCTTCGCTCATGAGGAGGGTTGTATTTATCCTTCCTCTTGTACTAGACTTCGATCTTCACCATCTTTTTGGCCAACTCATCAATCTGAGTCATTAGGTGGCCAACATGAAGTCCTTTTCTACTTATTGGTGCAATGCAGCCTTTTGATTAAGCAGTTGAGCTGCGATCACATATGGTTGTTTCACAATGCCTCCCAGAATGAGTTGGTCGACCAGCATCTTGTTTCTAGGACCAAGACTTCTGTAGAAACAGTGAAGGAGGACTATGTTGGGAATAATATGAGTTGGGCATTGAGTGATCACTTCATAAAACCTTGCCCATGACTTGTGGATCCGTTGACCTTCCAATTGCTTGAAGTTGAGGATACGATCCCAAAACATCATTACCTCTAATGGAGGAAACTCTATTAGCTCTCGAGTACTGCTCGCCATGCTCACTTCCTCTGTTTGGATACAAACAAACCTAAAAATTAAGTTAGTAAACTACGATTACCAAAAGCAAAGTTCATCTTCACCAAAAGTTTTCACGTAACACCACTCCACGGCAGTGGCGCCATTTTGATATTTGTGTAATTAAGACACAACTTCCAATGCAAGTGTCTACAATCATACAATAGTACTGTAACCTAACTAAGGGTTGGGGTCGAGTCCTAAGGGAGAAATTCCTAAAAATTAGTGGTTAAGCGTGAAAATGGTAAAGCTAATCGTAGCTAAAGACTTTAGTGACTATACACATGACAAATTAAAAGGTTTGATATGAGTGTCAATTATCAATGGGGGGTTTATAAGCAAGTAAAGAGGAAAATCAACAAAAATAAATAGAGATACGGATGCGGAGACAAGATTCTTGAGATGTGATAGGAATACGGGTTAGACTAGATTATTGGGTACATGCTTTTGATAGTAAATCCATTGAATATTTGTGACTAGGCTAGCTATAGTGGGGGTAAATTTTCTCTCGAGCAACTTACCCCAAATCAAATGGGTTACTCTCGGACGCTCAGTTGCCACATGAAGAACAACGTCCGTCTTAGCCCACTCACTCTCTCGAGCTAAGATTGTGGGAGAAGGACTAGGGTTCACTCTATCGAGTTGAAGCTCATGTCGACCCACTACCACTGACCATTAATTTAGTAGTCTTAGTTTTATGACCTCTCTCTCGAGAAAGCCAAAAACACAAAGGTGAAATCATATTTACAACTACAATTTCATTAAGTTCCACCACAACTACTAAACGAAATCACATCTGAACAACAAATAAATCATCAATAAGCAAGACCCCACATATAATCTAACCCATATTCACAAAATCACACCCCAAGAATTGAGGTTTTAGCTACACATGTAAAAGAGGTAAAAATGTATACCAATTTCAGCTTCCATCAATGGGTATGAAAGATTAAGTCTTAAAATAAGTCAAAAGTGAAGAATACACAAGACCCAAGTCCAAAATCTTGGAGTTGAAACCCTTGGAATCTTCAAGTTCTTCAAAACCCTCTCTAAGCTTAGAGTGAATATTCTAAGTGTGATATTAAAACATAATAATAAAACGTGATAATAATAATTTCTACTCTGATACTAAGCCACAAAACTTCAACCAGTATTTATAGTTTTCAGAAAATGTGCTGTGAAGGATCACTCGGCGAAGTTAGTCAGTATCACCGATCAACTCGGCGATCCACCCTTTGGTCTAGTTCATCGCAGTCTTGCATTAGCCTTCAGCATCACAGTGTTTTGGATCATTGGGAAACATAGTACAACTTTGCGGAACTGCTCGGTGACCCGTGGACTACTCCTTTTCACCGCCGATTTTATCCTTTCCTTCAGGGATCAGCATACTGGAACAAAAGGAGCGGATAAGAGATTTTGGCGACTCACCGAACAGGTTCGGCGATGCTCAGATCTTCATTACTTCGTTCTTTAGCTGCCTCTATTCCTTTTTGCTAAGTAGTGTCCATACTTTCCATCAAACTCCAAGTACTTGAAACTTAAGTGTTTTCATCAAATATTGAGACAAAATATGTATTAGAGGACTCTAATTTTATCAAAATATATCCCTAAATGAGTCCAATTTGTGGACTCATCAATGGGCAAGCGAAGTAAACAATCCAAACTTTAGAGGATATGTTGAGAGTGTGTGTCACCAATTTAAATTTGTAAAAGAACAGCCACATTTAATCACAAACAAGAGGTGGCAAAATTTTTGGGAGGGTCAAAAATCATTTTATCATTTAAAAGAAGGAGCCACAAGCTCAACCATCCACCAAACCAGTGTAAAAACACAATTATGACTCAAA
The DNA here is from genome assembly GCA_029582725.1 of Solanum chiquidenum. Lineage (NCBI taxonomy): Eukaryota > Viridiplantae > Streptophyta > Magnoliopsida > Solanales > Solanaceae > Solanum > Solanum chiquidenum. The sequence continues at coordinate 13,879 of JAJOOS010020928.1, read as the reverse complement.
AACCTTAATATATAAACAAAACCAATATTCACAAAAGGTGGGTCTCACCCCGCCATAAATAAAGTCATTTGTCCTTAAATGCAAACAAAAATATCCAGAAGTTAAAATAAAGTAAGAAAGAGAGGGAGGTAAAGAGGAGATCCTATATACACAGTCGCTCTATGTGTCTGGGCATCAGTGCCTGGAGTCATCTCAGAAGGAACTATAGTACCAGACCTACTAGGAGCTATCATTGACGTCTCAGTCAGCGATGTCTGGATCACCGACTGCATAATCATCTCTTGAAGATCCGGTAAGTCCCCATATATGTTATCCTCTCGTATCTCTATCTGCTCCTCGTTGGCCTAAGCATCCTACTCATCAACTGCTGCCTCCTCCCTGTGTACATCTTTGGTGATACCCGGAGGAATCGCTGTAGCCTCCAGCAAAGAAGTGAAGTTGGTAGACTTCAGATAGTCTATGTCCTTCCTGAAGTCTTCTACCTTGGCTTTCAAAGCCATAACCTTGGAGGTCTCCCCTTGCCGGGTCTCACAAGTTGTGACTCTAGTAGCCAGATTTTCAAAGAAGCCCGTAGGGTAGTCAGTGCAGCCATAATAGCAACCTTAATCATGAAGGGAACAGATCTCTCTAACCAATTCGCCCTCACGTCACCTGAATGGGCTAGATGCCCCATCTTCAGGATCATCGCCCGAGTAATCTTTGTCTGCTGGGAGAAAGCAGAGCTACCTGGAGACTGTGAAGAAGAGGGAGGGGCAAAAGTACCTGAAGACCCGGAGGCCGGAGTAGGCACAGAGGCCTCTGTAGGTATGTAATCAATATCAACCTCGAAGAAGTATTTGTTGAAGGTGCTCTCCTCCTATCAGCCTCCTCATGAGTGTACTCGGCCTCAATACGCCAGATGTCAGTGGAGGAGGAAGGTCTCACCTTAATGTCTCTCATGTCATCCCGGGGCAATCCGGCACGTCGGCATAACTCAGTGATCAGGACCGGGAGTGGTAATGAAGTCTGTCTCTGCTTGGACCTCATGGACATCTCTTGCTCAATGATAAGGCCTAGGTCAATGCGCCTCTTGGATATGATAGACCTAGGCATGATGCGTTAGGATGATGGAGGACAGACTCATTCTGGGATGGCATAATGGTACCTCTGATAAAGCCAAACATAAACCAGGCAGCAACACTGATGCTTATCGTGACCAAGGACACTAACTACGGTTCGAGTGTCTACGATCGTCAATAATATGATAACCCAACCGAGGGTTGGGGTCGTGTCCCAAGGGAGCGGTTTTGAGAATTGATAGAAAAATAAAATGTAGTTCTAACTAGTCGTAGCTAAAGAAATTAACGATTAAAAATATTGTAAATCAAAAAGGGGGGACACAAAAGTGTCAAATATCGATTTGGGGATTTTGTCACAAGTAAGTAAAAACAACAAAATTAACAAGAAAATCAAGTATTGGGACGAGTTCTTGGTGTGTGACCGCAATACAAGTTGAGATAAATAGTTGGGTACATGCTTTCAATACAAAATTTGCAAGATAATAGTGACTAGGCTAATCTTTAGATGGAAATAAGTTCCCTCTCAGTCAACTTACCCCGTTTCAAATGCGTTCCTCTCAGAAACCCATTTGCCGCATGAAGACCAACCTACGCCTTACCCCACTCACTCTCTCGAGTTGAGTGTTAGGATATGGGACTAGGGGTCACCCTCTCGGGCTGAACCTCATGTCGACCCACTGCTTAGGCCATCAGTCTAGTTGTCTTGGTTTCGCGACCTCCCTCTTGGCCAAGCCGAAAACACATGGGTGGCTTTGTATTTGCAACTACAAACCTATTAACTTAAACCACAACCACTAGGTGAAATCACCATTAAAATACATCTAACCTACCAGCAAGCAAGACCCAACAATAATATCAACACATATTTGCTAAATCACACCCCAAGAATGGAGGTTTTTAGCCACACATCAAGAGATAGAAATTTATACCTTCAATGATGTTGAAATCAAATGGGTATAGAGAAAGAAGTCTTGATTTGAGCAAAGAAGGAAGAATCCAAGTGACCCACTTCCAAATTGAAAGAGGTGAAACCCTTTTCTTCTTCAAGTTTTCATACCCTTACAAACTTGAGAGTAAAATAAAAATAGTACTAAATCCAACATCTGATAATAAAAATATGATACGAAAATCTGATACTAAGCTATAACTCTCAACGAGTATTTATAGTATTCAAAAATATGTGTTGTGGCGGATCACTCGGCGACATTAGTCGTAATCGCCGATCAACTCGGTGATTCACCCTCTGGTGTAGTTCATCGCCATCGTGCACCGTCCTTCGGCATCGTCGTGCTCTGTGTCATTGGGCGACATAGTACTGCTTCGCAGAACTATTCGGCGACACGCCGACTGCTCCCTTTTTCTGCCAATTGCTCATTTTTTCTGCCGACTTGATCCTTTCCTTCAAGGCTCAGCACACTAAAACAAAAGGCGAAGTGAAACCCTTCGGCAATTCTCCAAGTGAACTCGGCGGTCCTCAAGCCTTCATTTTCTTGTTCTTTTCTGTCTTTTCTTTCATTTTTGCACCTAAGTGTCTATGCTTCCACTAAAACTTGAAATACCTGAAACTTAAGCATTTTCATCAGATATTGAGACAAAATAAGCATTTAAGGACACTATTCTTTTTAAAATAAAGCCCTAAATGAGTCCAATTTGTGGACTCATCAACACCCCCAACTTTAACTTTTGCTTGTCCTCAAGCAAACTCAAATTCAGCTATTAAAAGAGAATGTCTAAATTAGTGCTACACAAGACTCAATCATGAATGTACACAACAAGACTTCAAACTACTTACGCAAAGATTTAACTGTGTACTCAAATATTCAAGTTGTGACACACCAATATCAAACATTCTCATGTTCACAATACTTACTACTAATGTATGTTCAAGCTCAACGAAAGTATCTAAATGCCCTCACACAAAAATGATTCCATATTCCCACATAGAGGCTACTCAATTTAAGACAAGGAATCAGATGCAACACTCACACTCAAAAAGAGGAACACAATGCATATTTTCACTCATAGGTTTGCCCTTATTTTCCAATCGACTTTTGGTTCGGCTTACTCAAGATCAAAATGGTCTTTTCAAGGCTTGTAATGGGGCTTAGTGTAAAGGTATGGTCATTTAGGCTTAGTGACTTCTTCATCCTCGTGAGATGTGGTATTCTCAAGGCATCCCCTTCTCTTATTTAATAAATTATTTTTCTAGTGCTTGTAAGTCATCTTTTTATTCATCTCCTTGGATTACTTGGAAACCAAATTTCGTTTGTACTTTTATTCCACAACTTTTCTTTTTTCATTCTTTTCTTTTCTTGTTCTTTTTTTTTCATATATGGAGGGTTTCCATTTTTCCACAACACCATGGGTTAAAGGAGAATTTTTCTTGCACTTCTTGACTTGTCCTTTTCCTTTTCACCACACCCCCACTTAGGTTTTTGGCCTAAGTTGGCTATTCACTAAATCTCAACTCTAGAGGATTATAGGTAGTGGGTTAAGTAAGGTCTAGGGTTCATCAAGATTCTTCCAAAGAAAGATAAGGCTCAAGGGGTGTTCAAAAGAGTTTCACACGCTCACGGGTAGGCCACAAAAGAGGTATATGTCAAATTGGCTCACAGTCTTAAAAAGATGCCAAAAATCAGTTCAAGAGCACACCTTACTAGATTAATCAGACTAACGAGGCAAATTCTAAATCAAGGCATCGATACTTAAGTCAAACAATACTACACACTTTCGCTAGTGTGCAATGGTCATTATAAGAGAATTAATTTGATAAATGGATAATCACAACAAGATTGAAAGAGTTCACATATTGTCTATGCAACTTCATTTGGTCTCATCGTACCCGCACATTCATGTTTGTTCTATTGAGAGCACTATTCAAGTAATCAGTATTGATTGGAACTGAGACTTAATTTCGTAAAAGAACAACCAGTTTCAACACAAGCGGTGGTGAAAAGTTTTTGGAATGATCAAACTCATTTTTATAATTTAAAACCAAAAGGAGCCATGAGCTCAATCATCCATAGAAATCAGTATTTCATATAATTAAAAATACACAACCCAACTAAAACACAAATAACCATATCAAGCAAACAAGGTGAGCCTCACCCCACCACAATAAAATGTACTTGTCCTCAAGTGCAGGTAATAAGTATCAAACAGTTAAAGTAAAGAAAGAACAGAGCAAGAGGTAATGAGGGGATCCTGTCTACATGCTTGCTCCATTTGTCGGTGCATTGCTACCGACAAGATAAATATGTTTATTAAGGGATTAACCTATTGTGCTTGTTAAATTACTACTGAGAAGCTAGGCGGCGATGCAATCCAAGACCACGCACAAACCAATGAATCAAAATACTCCAGAAGTGCAAGAAATATAAACTGTAGTGCAGGTGTGGGTATTTCCATAGATAAAAAGCGTGGGAAAGTGATTGAAGTTGGAAATTCTAAACCTTTGTCTTGTAAATTCAGTCCACTCAGCAGCGTTAGTCAAACTCTCCAACTCACTCAGTGATATGCCGACTATTTAGTTCTCCGCTGAAGTTTACAGAACCTCTGGTTTATGGAGGTTCAAACAGTGGATCACATCGTGATCACCGACGTGATCAGCAATTTGCCAATGATTTCCAAAACTCATCGAGTTTTATAGACTCTAATGTTGACGATGTGTGGAATCGAATGGCAGATAGGATCGAGTTCACCGATACTTTTGGCGACTCGCCGACTGGATTTATCACTCGCCTATATGCACCCTTTTGTTCACTCTTCATACTTCTCTCTACACAATCAACACACCATTATGTTATCAAAGCTAAAGAAATTAATACATGGTTTTGGGTGGCACGACGCAGCAGCGCCTTCAGGCGTCTTCTAAATACACCATTTCAACCAAAGAAATCTCTTGACAATCTCTGAAATATAATTTCAGATATTGACCGTTCACTTTAAATGGAGGACCTTCCTGATGTTCAATTTCTATTGCACCATTGGTGAAAACTCGTGTTACTCTAAAAGGTCCAGACCATTTGGATTTGAGTTTTCCGGGAAAGAGTCTAAGTCGAGAGTTGTATAACAAAACCCAATCTCCTCTCTTGAAGTCCCATTTGAGTATTCGAGCATCATGCCATTTCTTCATATTCTCTTTGTAGATGGCTAGGCTTTCATACGATCTGAGTCTAAATTCATCCAATTTGTTCAACTACTCTACCCTCTCCCTTGAAGTTTTTGACCAGTCCAAATTTAACGCCTTCAATGCCCACAATGCTTTGTGTTCTAGTTCGACGAGCAAATAACAAGCCTTACCATAAATCAATTGATAAGGAGACATACCGATAAGTGTCTTATAAGCAGTCTGATATGCCTATAGTGCATCATCAAGTTTCCTAGACCAGTCAGTTCTGTTGGCATTTACTGTCTTTGCCAGGATGCTTTTGATTTCCTGATTTGACACTTCGACTTGGCCACTTGTTTGGGGATGGTATGGGGTTGCTACCTTGTGTTTCACCCCATATTTACTCAGTGCCGTTGAAAACCATCTATTGCAAAAGTGAGCCCCCCATCGCTAATGATTGTCCTAGGAGTGCCAAACCTTGCAAAAATGTAGCATTTCAAAAATTGGACAACACTTTTTCCTTAATTGTTTGGAAGTGTGATGGCCTCTATCCATTTGGAGACATAATCTACAGCCACCAAGATATATTTATTTCCAAATGAGCTTACAAATGGGCCCATGAAATCGATCCCCCATACATCAAATAACTCGATTTCCAAGATAGGAGTGAGAGGCAACTCGTGCCTTCTAGACATTCTGCCTTGCTGCTGACATTGCGAGCATTTCTTTGCAAATTCATGTGCATCTTTGTATAGGGACGGCCAATAATAACCACTTTCGAGGACCTTAGCTGCAGTGTGAATACCACTATGGTGACCTCCTACCGGAGATGCATGGCAAGCATGGAGGATTTTTACTGCTTCCTCTTCCGGAACACATCTCCTAATAACATGGTCAGCACATTCTCGAAACAAGTAAGGATCATCCCAAAAGTACTTTTTAACGTCGAACATGAAACTCTTTTGTTGGTAAAAAGTCAGCTCATCGGGTATCAATCCACTCACAATGTAGTTTGCAAAGTCTGCATACCATGGCACGGATTTGAGAGATATAGCAAACACATGTTCATTGGAGAAGGAATCGTCCATGTCGACCTCACACCCAGCATCTCCTCTTCCTTCCAACCTTGATAAGTGGTCGGCCACTTGATTTTCGCAGCCCTTCCGATCCCTCACCTCAAAATCGAACTCCTGTAGTAACAACACCCACCTTATCAATCATGATTTTGCAAGTTACTTCGCCATCAAGTAGCGGAGTGTGGCATGATCAGTGTGTACTATTACTTTTGTTCCTAGCAAGTATGCTCGAAACTTTTTAAATGCATAGACCACTGCGAGCAACTCCTTCTCTGTGACTGTATAACTTCGCTGGGCACTATTCAGAGTGTTGCTTGCATAATAAATTTGGTGAAAGAGTTTGTTGCGCTTTTGCCCCAATACTACTCCCAATTCTATCCCACTAGCTTTACACATTACTTCAAAAGATTCAGACCAATTAGGACTGATGATAATTGGGGTGGATACCAATTTTTCTTTGAGACACTTGAATGCAACAATACAAGCATCATCAAAATAGAATTTAACTTCCTTCTCTAGGATTTTGCATAGTAGTTGTGCAATCTTTGAGAAGTCCTTAATGAACCTTTGGTAGAAACCTGCATGACCGAAGAAGCTGCGAATACCTTTTACTGAGATTGGTGGGGGTAATTTCTCAATGACCTCAATTTTTGCCTTGTCAACCTACAGACCTTTTTGCGGCACCTTGTGCCTAAGAACGATTCCTTCCTTCACTATAAAATTACATTTCTCCCAATTGAGAACCAGATTCGTATCTACGCATCTTTGGAGCACCTGTCCTAAGTGTGTCAAACACTCCTCAAATGTGTCCCCTACGACTGAAAAGTCATCCATGAATACTTCCATAGAGTCTTAAAATAGACAGCATGCACTGTTGGAATGTTGCTGGGGCATTACATAACCCGAATGACATCCTTTTGAATGCAAATGTTCCATAAGGGCAGGTAAACGTGGTTTTCTCTTGGTCTTCCGATGCGATAGAGATTTGTTGTAACCAGAATATCCATCTAAAAAGCAATCATTTGATCCATAAAGGGCATTGGAAAATGGTCTTTCTCGGTCCATGAGTTAAGCTTTCGATAATCCATGCATACTCACCACCCAGTCACCGGTCTTGTCGGTAGAAGTTCTCCTTTTGCATTTGGGACTACGGTTATGCCTCCCTTTTTTGGTACACATTGCACTGAACTTACCCATTTATTATCTACGATAGGGTAGATCACTCCTACATCTAACCACTTGATGATCTATTTCTTCACCACTTCTTGCATTGGAGGGTTCAATCTACGTTGATGCTCCACACTAGGTTTACATTCACTGTCAAGCCGAATCTTGTGAGTACAGATCCCAGGAGGAATTCCTACGATATCGGCTATTGTCCATCCAATAACTTTTATATGCTTCCGCAGTACTTCAATTAGCAATTCCACCTTCCCTTCGAGGAAATCAACTGCAATAATCACTGGTAATGTGTTATTGATTCCTAAGAAGGCATATTTTAGATGAGAGGGTAGGACTTTTAATTCCAGATGCAGGGGTTCCTCTGTTGATGGCTTTGCAGAGGGACTTTCTCTATTTTTCAGGTTGATGTCTAACTTGATTGGATTGCTTGAGTATACTCCTAGCCCTGATAAGTCAGCTACCATTTCACCATAGCCTTGAATTTCGGATTCATCATAGTTAGCTAGCAAAAACTCAAGGGGTTCACTCTTTCGAATTACATGGCTAACACTTTCCACTGCCTCATCTATAACATGATAAGTAGACACCACATGTATATTACTTGGTTGCTTCATGGATTTACAGATATTGAAGGTCACCTCATCATCGTTCACACGAAACTTCAATTTTCCGCTTTCGACATCCACCAATGCTCTCACAGTACCAAGAAGCACCTTCCCATAATAATGGGAATTTCAGCATCGATTTCATAGTCAAGAATCATGAAACCAACCGGAAATATGAAACGATCCACTTTTACCAATATGTAATGGAGTATCCCCACTGGGTGCCTGATTTATCGATCAAGCATAAGGAGTCTCATTGTGGTTGCCTTTGGTTCACCTAAACTAAGTTGTTTGTATATTGCATAGGGCATCAAATTAATGCTTGCTCCCAAGTTGCACAAAGCTTTCGCGAATTGGAGCATGCCAATTGTGCATGAAATTTTGAATGCCCCAGGGTCTTCTCTCTTAGTGATTGACTCATTTGTCATAATTGTGCAGCAACTATGGGCACCTTAAACATTTCATACTCCAAGCTCCTTTTCTTTGTAACCAACTCCTTCATGAATTTGGCATACCCCCGACATTTCCAGCAATGCTTCTACCAGAGGGAGGTTAATTGGCAAGTTCTTGAATACTGACAATTTTTTTTTGAACTTCTCATCTTCATTCTTCTTTTTCAAACATTGAGAAAATGGTGGGGGTATTTTCTGTAAAGGGTGTGTGATTTTCGAAGCTTGGATTTGTTGCTCTGCATCATCCTGTGGTTCTTTGGCAAGGTTTAGTGGAATAGGTGATTCCTGCTCCTCTATAACCTGGCCCTCTTCCTTCATGTGAGGATCCTCATCTGCCATCACATTCCCTTTTTCCATCTTTCCACTACGGGTTACCACAGCCAGCCCCCTTTCATTATCTTCCATTAGTGTTTTGGAGGAATATTTCGTTGTTAATAGACTCAGTTGACCTTCGAGTGTTTTGATGGCGTCAACGTGAGAATTTACTTTACTGTTTAGTGATGAAAATTCATCTCTCATTCCTTTCAGCAAATCATCAGAGCCTTCAACTTTATCAAGTATGCGTGACAATAGATCATTTACCCGAGGACTACTTTCTCTCCCTTTAGATTTCAGGCTTTCACTCAATTAGGTACGGTCTTCCTCATAGTCATATTGCTCAGTCCAATTGTGGCAATCTCTCCTTGATTCTTCATCCCTATAATAGCTCCAACCTTGATTCCCGCCCCACTGTTGATAGCGTGGGTGGAAACCCTCCTCATATCTTGTGGAGTTCCAACCTTTATTCTCCTCCGGTCTTAAGTAACCCGATGAAGAACCTCCCTCATTTATTTTGGAGTTCCAACCTTAATTCTCCCCCGATCTCAAATGACCAGAAGGGGAACCCTCCTCAACTCGAAATACTTCATACGTCCCCTGCATGTGCTCGTGTATCACTTCTATTTAAGACAACATTTTTTTTTATGTTTTCGTCCCCTTCCCTTTCTTTTTCGAGTTGTTCTTGTTTTAATCTGAAGCACAATGGGGAAACTTGGTCATCTTTTGTGTACCATGCTTGATTTACTTTACGCATGCCATCTAGGAGAAATGTTGCTACTTCAAATGATTGTAACATTATTCCTCCTTGCCCCAGCTGATCAACTATCCCTTTATTAATTGAATCCAGACTACGGTAAAAATATTGGAGCAGTAACTCACTCGGCAATCCATGCGTTGGACATTTTTGCAAAATTCTCTTAAATCGTGTCCAGGATTCATGAATTGGTTCGCCCTCTTTTTGATTAAAACTTTGAATGTCGTCTCTTAGTTTCATCATTTTTTATGGATGGAAGAATCTTTCATGAAAAGCCGTCACCAGCCCCTCCCATGACTTGATGGAGTTCTTTGAAAGCTCAATGAACCACCTAGTGGCTTCCTCGGTTAATGATAGTGGCAATAAGCGCAGCCGTATGCATTCCTGCAATAAATTCTTGAATGATAGAGGTGTGCACATTTCTATGAAGCTTTGTATATGTTCATACGAGTCTTCATGCTCTAACCCTCCATATACACCTCTTGAATGCATGAGATGGAGTGTTGTGTTAGTAACTTCAAATGTTGCATTTCTGTCTGCTTGTGACATGCGAATTGCATTCATCTCACCCACTTGGGCAGGGTTCAACACTATTAATATCATCAATATCATTTTGATGAAAAGCATAACCCACTGGATTGCCTGCTTGGCAGCTATCTTCATCGTTCATACTCATATGGTTGTTGAAACACACAAATGCTCAAAACAAAACTGAAAATTGGTTTAGTAAACTACAACTAAGAAGAACAAAAAATCTACTAATCTAAAATTCCTCAAATAACACCAATCCTCAACAGCGGCACCATTTTGATGCTTATCGTGACCAACGACACTAACTACGGTCCGAGTGTCTACGATCGTCGATAATATAGTAATCCAATCGAGGGTTTAGGTCGTGTACCAAGGGAGCGGTTTCGAGAATTGATAGAAAACTGAAATCTAGTTCTAACTAGTCGCAGCTAAAGAAATTAATGATTAAAAACATTGTAAATAAAAAAGGAGGGACACAAAAGTGTAAAATATCGATTTGGGGTTTTGTCACAAGTAAGTAAAAACAACAAAATTAACAAGAAAATCAAGTATGGGTACGAGTTCTTGGGGTGTGACCGCAGTACAAGTTGAGATAAATAGTTAGGTAAATGGTTTCAATAGAAAATTTGCAAGATAATAGTGACTAGGCTAATCTTTAGATGGAAATAAGTTCCCTCTCGGGCAACTTACCCCGTTTCAAATGTGTTCCTCTCGAACACCTATTTGCCGCATGAAGACTATCTTACACCTTACCCCACTCACTCTCTTTAGCTGAGTGTTACGATATGGGACTAGGGCTCACCCTCTCGGGCTAAACCTCATGTCGACCCACTCCTTAGGCCATCAGTCTAATAGTCTTGGTTTCGCGACCTCCCTCTCGGGCAAGCCGAAAACACATGGGTGGCTTTGTATTTTCAAATAAAAACCCATTAACTTAAAGCACAACCACTAGGTGAAATCACCATTAAAATACATCAAACCTACCAGCAAGCAAGACCCAACAATAATATCAACACATATTTGCTAAATCACACCCCATGAATGGGGGTTTTTAGCCACACATCAAGAGATATAAATTTATACCTTCAGTATTGTTGAAATCAAATGGGTTTAGAGAAATAAGTCTTGATTTGAGCAAAGAAGAAAGAATCCAAGAGACCCACTTCCAAATTGAAAGAGGTGAAACCCTTTTCTTCTTCAAGTCTTCAAACCCTTACAAACTTGAGAGTAAAATAAAAATAGTACTAAATCCAATATCTGATAATAAAAACATGATACTAAAATTTGATACTAAGCTATAACTCTCAACGAGTATTTATAGTTTTCAAAAATATGTGATGTGGTGGATCACTCGGCGACATTAGTCGAAATCGCTGATCTACTCAGCGATTCACTGATCAACTCCGTTATTCACCCTCTGGTGTAGTTCATCGCCATGTTGCACCATCCTTCGGCATAGTCGTGCTCTCTGTCATTGGGCGACATAGTACCGCTTCGCGAAAGTATTCGGTGACACGCCGACTGCTCCTTTTTGCCGCCGACTTGATCCTTTCCTTTAGGGCTCAGTACACTAGAACAAAAGGCGAAGTGAGTTCCTTCAGCGATTCGCCAAGTGAACTCTGCGGTCCTCAGGCCTTCATTTTCTTGTTCTTTTCAGCCTTTTCGTTCATTTTTGCGCCTAAGAAGTGTCCATGCTTCCACTAAAATTTCAAATACCTGAAACTTAAGCATTTTTATCAGATATTGAGATAAATTAAGTATTTAAGGACACTATTCTTATTAAAATAAAGCCCTAAATGAGTCCAATATGTGGACTCATCAAACACTCAAATCCCTATTCTGAATAGGGGCTCCCGCCTTGATCCAACTCAGGCTGGTATCAGAAATCAAAGGTGCTAGCTAGCCCTTTAAATCATATAAGGACTAAGCAACATGCAATCCATCATAAGGGAGCGTAGAATGCAGAGCTTTACTAGTACAGTGTTTATGTACTCACTATTGCACCCAACTTCTTTTCCCCGTACCATGACAAACTTCACCGGTCTGAACTCGCTCGCCCTTTTCTCGCTCTTCGGGACCAAGTCACCGTAGTCTGTATAGAACTCTTAGACCCATGAAGGAATGTAAGGTCCTCATGGACTGGTAAACTAATCAAACCTATGGTAGTGGAGGGTGTCACTCACATCTGAGTACTTGCCATCTAGGCCATCTGTCGAGAGCAACTTCTCTTCGAGGATGGTTCGCAAACCATCACCTTTCAACCGGTTCAGGAGCCTGGGAGGAGGGATGACTAGTGGCACCAGAGTAATAGAAGGTGCAAAAGCTGGCAATGAGTCTGCTGGTGTGGAAGCAGGAGGGACTCTAGGAATAGAACTTAGCAAATTCACTTATTGATATTAATCGCAAGTATCATATTTCACGCCGAAGAATATTGAATCAAATAGCCTTACATACCTTATCCTCTGACCAATACAACTATCACGATTTAGCCTCCCTTTTTTGGTTTTAATCTACAATACAAGTCGTGATAAACTAAAATTAGAAGTTATCACACTATGAGCCTCGTAAAACAGTAGCTAACTTTGATGGATTATGAGCCCATACAGCCCTTAAAATAATGTGTATAACCACACCCTCCTTCTCTGCCCAATTCATCATTATATATCATTTTCTAATATTACCCAAGATGCACCAACAACAATACATAAAATAGCCTCAAATATTATTTACCATACAACCAATTATTGAACTCACCACCCCCTTGAGTTCTTTATGACAGCACACCCATAATTCCTCACTCAAACTCATACATAAGGAGGAAGAAAATGGACCAGTCACCTTACCTCAATTTCTACAAATTCTCCTTATAACTTGAATTCCTCTAAAGCGTCAACTTCCCTTCACACTTAAACCAAAGAAGAAGAGAAAATCATCTTAATAATTAAGGAAAGTGAACAGTTTCTTGTGGGAACTTTTGCCTTGTACTTTTAATAATCATGGATAACATGTTTTCTAGTCTTCCATGGGAGAATTAAGCTAAATCCATAAGTGTTTCTCTTACCTTGGTTTGCAGATATGAGGGTTTCTTCAAGAACCCTAGAAGAACTTTAAGGCTGAAGTTTTAATCCTTAAGAGAAAGGAGAGAGAGAGAGAGAGATGGAATTATTTCTCAATATTGTTTGTTAAAAATGAGTGAGAATAGCAGCCAATATATCTTATATTGAGCTTTCGTCACCTTTAAGAATTCCTCTAGAACTTCCTTCTTTTTAGCTTCATTTTCAGCCACTAATTGGTCAAGTAGGTGATGCACCTGCTTATGTACATCAAGCAGCTCAAAAGGTCCAACTAGGTGATGCACCTACTATCTTTCACTTGGGCTTAATTATATTGGGCCTTAGCAGATTTGGCTCCTGGGCTTTAATGTCATTTTCCTTTAATTTAACTAAGTTTGGGCCTCAAGTGAGTCCATTAGCATAGGCCCAAATCTGATCCATAAACCTTGGCCTTTTTAACTAGATCCATATAGCTCAAGTAGGTGATGCACCTACTTGGTCCTTTGGACTGGTCAATAAGTCAAAGTAGGTGATGCACTTACTTATCACCTACTAGCTTAGTTAATTCAAGCAAGCAACTCACTTATTTTATTTCATTTCCTAAATATTAATCCCTTTTGCTCTAACTTAGCACTTAACTTTCAACTCTAAGCTCAATTACCACCTTACTATCTCGAGTTTAAATACTCCCGTTGGAGTTAACTTGCAATACACATGCTGAAACGTGCAAGGCATCACA
>JAJOOS010020927.1:0-28973 GCA_029582725.1 Solanum chiquidenum | reverse complement strand
GCCACCCAATAATTTGTGTGCTAGGAGATATGACCCTCCAAAGTAGACCCTCGAAAAGGCTTCACTTGGAAATTTCGGATTTTGATACGGTTGCTCTACAATTTGGGTTAGACCCATTTGCCACTCAATTTGACCGCCTAAACAAGAATATGAAGTTGGATTTTCGAAAAATGAAACGGATTTTTTATAAATAGCTAAACCAGTTTCCGGTAACTTCCGAAGCACATTTTTAAGAACTTTTTGGGTCATTTCATAGACAAAGACCTCCAATATGAGCAGGAACCGATTGCAATTCTTGATCGTGATGTGCGTAAGTTGAGGACCAAGGAGATTAAGTCTGTGAAGGTTCAATGAGAGCATCGTCCAGTTGAGGAAGCTACTTGGGAAACTGAGAGGGACATGCGAGACAAGTATCCCCAATTGTTCATCTATTCAGGTACTACTTCATTCTTTCCTTAGCCTACTTTTACTAAGTTTTGTCACTCGGGGATGAGTGATGGGTAAATTGGTATCTATTGTAACGACCTGTTCCCATCGTTATAGAAATGCCAATGGGGGGAAATTTGGGGCCGGAAAATCTTTTTTTCGTAGTATTTGTATTTTCCCAACCTAGTCCAGATTTGGAAGAAATTAGAGTCCTTAAGGTGTAGGGAAATCTGGTAACAATCGGGTGAATCAATTATGATTTTGATTGCATGAGTAGTTATAACTCGTTAAGGAATCCGTATGGCGTTACGATATTGAATTCGGGCGAGTAGAACTCCTGAAATCGATCTTAGTGTAAAGGGTATTTACTGAGCATCGTCGGTTAGGGGTGTGTTGTGAAATGGGAATTTTGGAATTCTTGAAATTGCTCTTAGTTTCATTTTGGCCGCTTTGGCGGGGACTTTTACCACTTTGGCATAGCCGTTGTGGCGGGGTGGTGACCGCTGTGGCGGGCATGACGCGAATTAAAGTCGTTAATAAACCCCTAAACGACCTTATTATGGACTTTTCGACTTTTTGAGGTAAGGAACGAACCCCAGACGACTCCTACTCATTTTTCACCATTCTTGAGGCTAAAGGTACCCTTTTCACTCCCCGAATCCTTTTTTCGATCTGTAGAACGTAATAGAATATGTGAATATTGATGGGGAAGGGTTTTGTTAAAGATTCTATGGTGGAAACAACCCTAATTTGGATAATTGAGATAATGGGTTTGATCTAGGGTTCATAGAATTGTTAGTAATTTGGGTAATTAGTGATTGTCTGTTGATTCCCGTGTTATTGTGATTGTTTGTAGACCAAGAACAAGTGGAACGAATCCGAAAAGGGAAGGATCAAGTTTCTTAGAGTTTCAATCTTGTTTCAAGTTAGCTGATGGTTGTGATTCTATGATTGTGTGATGTATGCTTGTTGTTGCTTCATTATGATACGTGTATATGTATGAATGTTGTATTGTTGATCACACTTGTTGTAAATGAGATAGATAATTGATGAATGCCATGAAATCAAGACTTAAATGTATGATCTTGATGATATACTTGTGATTGTGATTGTGGTGTTTGAATGGGATCGGTTGCCACGTTCTGGCATAACTAACTTGGATCGGTTGCCACATTCCGGAATAAAATGGGACCGGTTGCCACGTTCTGAAATAAATATGGGATCGGTTGCCACGTTCCGGTATGCTAACTGTTTGGGTTTTGGTTCCATGAGAGGACCAATGATGTGATAATAAATGTGAAACTGATCGTTGTTCGTAAAGTTTGATAATATTGTATATGTTGATATATATTCATGTGATTATATTGTTTTCTGGACTTGTTTATGTTGCACTAGTGGGATAGTCGCGTGATCCTACCAGTACACTATGGTTGTGTACTGATACTGCACTTGCTCTTATTTTTGTTGAGTACAGGGCATCTTCAAGCGGCTACATTCAGACCTCACTTAGAAGATCTGTGATCATCGTTCGAATTCAAGGGTGAGCCAATTCTTCTGGATTGCCATGAAATTCTCTTTAGTCTATGTCCACCATTTTCAGACTTAGATATTTGTTCTAGTTAGTTCATTAGTATGGGGTTGTATCCCTTCTTGTTTAGACTTGGTTCATTGTTAGATGTTTTTGTCCATTGACTTTCAGGTTCTAGGTTATTCTTCCGCATTGTTAGTTATTATTGTTAGACGGTTGTTGGAGTTTATGGGAACTCCCTATTTATTTCCTTAGTGTTTGACTTAAATGCCTTAGTTTTGGTTAGTTGCTTGGTTTGGGTTGTAGTAGTGGTTCTCCCACCGGAGTGTTAGTGTGGGTACCAATCTCGACGGTCTGGGTCGTGACAGTTATGCACTTGAAGATTTAGAAAACACTTGAATATACTTGGAAGAATAAGAAAATTCTCTCTTGTCTCTCTACATTTGTTGTCTATTTTCTCACCTATATTATGACTCTTGTTAGTTTTGTTTTACTACATCTTTTCATTCTTGAAAAGTTAAAATGTTGTCTCTAATTGTATTTACCATCACAAAAATATATGCATTGATACTTGTATGCCTATCTTAAGAATATCAAATCTAATTGGAGAAGTATTACTTTTGATATATTTTGTCTTCTTTATATATTTTTTCATAATATTTATTTTTAGATTAATTTCATTCCAATATTCATTGATCTCTTTGTATAATAATCCAACATTGAGGTTTGACATATAGCAAATTCGTTCAAGGATTAAGGTTTGACGTATATCATATTCTTTCTAAGGAATTAAATTCTTCAAATAAATAAAAAAAATCATGTAGTGTCACAAAGGGAAGATCAGTTGTTATGCATTTTTAGCTTTAGTATAGCATAAATAAAAAATACCATGTAATGAAAATTCTCAATTAAATTCTTAAAATATAGATGATATGATCATAAAAAAATATCCAAAAGAAAAATATTTGAAATATCTACCTATAATTTCCTTAACTCAATATAGTATATTTTCACTGAAAGACTAAAAGTTCTTAAGAAAATTAATTATTAAAAATAAAAAAATATATACACACGAAAAAGAAAAAAATTACCACAAAGATATGACACACATATTTCAACTAATTAAATATCTAGAAGAATCATAGTTCTATATAAAATTCAATTGAAAGAAAAAAGAAGAAGAAACAAAATGAATTTTCTTAGTTCATGGTATAAGTATGATTATAGGAATTATTAGAATAGTTATATTTTGTAAGGCTTAAATATTTTTTTCATTGTTCCATACTCATTAGGATATGTAATGTTTCTATTATTTTTGAAAGGAAAAAATTAAGCGTTAATGAAGCATATATATCTTGCCCATTAGCCTTTTCTATAAATTCTCAGATAGATTGAACAAACTATTTTCTTTTAAGTATTACTTTGTGCATTTATGAATCTTGAAAACTTAAAAAACTTCATAACTTGATTAAAAAAATTGAATACCATTATATTTATACCTACTCACCAAATGAGTATTAACATTTCACAAATTTTTTTATTTAGTAGAAAAACGGATGGAAGTTGTTTTTGTGTTTACATTCTTTTTTTTGGGACGATTCAATGAGATGTGTTTTTAGAGAAATTTTCTGATATCATGTTTTCATTTAATTATTTCTTGAATATCAAAGACTAACTAAATAAATAGATAACTTAGTGTCACGATTCAGACCGTTGTGATTGGCACCCACACTAACCCTCCAGTGGGAGAACCACTACTACAATCCAAACCAAACAACTAAACCAAAAACTAAATCATTTAAGTTACGGAAGCAAGTTAAATACTAAGGAAAGAATTAGGGAGTTCCCATAAACTCCAAGCAAAAGTCTAACAACTAAAACGAATGCTGAAGTAACACCTAGAACCTCCAAGTCAACGTACCAAAACTCTAACAAGATCCATAAATCTAAACAAGAAGGGTTACACCCTGAACTAATGCACTAATAACTAAGTAGAAAGTCTAAGTCTGAAATGTGAACATAGACGGAAAGAGAACTCATGGCAGCCCGGAAGAACTGGCTTACCCTTGAATTCAAACGACGATCACTGATCTTCTAAGCGAGGTCTGTCAATAGCCACCTGAAGATGCCCTATACTCAACAAAGAAAGAGCAAGTGCAGTATCACGACACAACCACAGTGTACTGGTGATCACGCGACTATCCCACTAAGTGCAACATACATAAGACAATACAACATAATAATAACTTGCATACACCAAACATATACAATATCATCATCGTTTATGAACAAGGTACAATTTCACATTTCTCAAGATACACAGTTACAACAAGTCATTGGTCCTCTCATGGAACCCAAACCCAAACAGTTAGCATACCGGAACGTGGTACCCTATCCAATGTTTATGGCGGAACGTAGAAACCGATCCCATATTTATGCCGGAACGTGGCAACCGATCCAAGTTAGTGTGTCGGTACGCAACACCCGATCCATTAAACAATCCACAACCACAATAAAAAAGTACATTCTCATAATCATAAAATCAAGTCATGATTCATGGCATTCATCATTCATCTATCCTCATTTACAATTAATGTGATCAATAATGCAACATTCACATACATACATGTATCAAAGTGAAGGAAGAACAAACATACATCACACGATCATAGAATCACAACTATCACCTACCTCAAAACAAGCTTGAATCCCCTAAGAAACTTGATTCTTCCCTTTCAGGATTCGTTCCACTTGTTCTTGGTCTACAAATAATCATAATAACATGAAAATCAATAAACAATCACTAATTATCCGAATTACTAACATTTCTATCAACCCTAGATCATACCCATGATCCTAATACCCAAATTAGAGTTTTTTCCACCATAATTCTCAGATCAAAACTCTTTCCCATCGATAATTACCCATTAGATTGCGTTCTACAGATCGAAAAATGGATTCGGGGAGTGAAAATCTTACCTTTAGCCTTAAGAGTAGTGGAAAACTGTCACGAAAGCCCTGGGTTCGTCTCCTTACTCTCAAAGTCGAAAAGTGCAGAATAAAGATGTTTTAGGGTTTATTTCCGACTTAAGTCACATCTGTCCCGCTATGGCGGCACTTACCCCACTACAACGGCCCCGCCCTGGCGGCAGAAATCCCGCCCCAGTGGTTTGCACGGAACCTATGAGCTATTTTAATAATTCCAATACCCCCATTTCACAACCCACCTTCCACCAACGACACTCAGAAACTATGTGTTCATGCTAACATCAATTTTGGGAGTTCTACTCGCCCGAATTCAATTCCGTAAAGTCGTACGAGTTCCTTAACGTCTTATATATCTACTCTTGTGATCAAATTCATAATTAGACCACCCAATTGTTACCAGATTTCCCTAGACTTTAATGACTCCGATTTCATTCAAATTTGGACTAGGTTGGAAAAATCTAAATACTACGAAAAAGTTTTTCGGCCCAAAATTTTTACACGTTGACTTTTCTATAACGACGGGAGCATGTCTTTACACTTAGTGAAGAAATATATAGTCAAAGGTCTGCTAACAAGCTATTTTTATACATATTTTTTCATATTTACTTAAAACAAAATATAGATAATGTTTTTATGTAACTTTTGGTTTAGAATTTAAAAGCTTAAGTTTTAAAAAAGACTTTTATGCATATTATAATTTCTTCTATTTAGATTATACGTTTGAAAGAAATATTGAAAATAAAATTGATTATATTTTTTTGATGGTTTTAATATTCGAGTATTAGAAAGAAAGAAAAAATAAATCATGAATTTGGTAGGTATTTGACCATATATAATTAGAAGTTAAATATTTTTCATTTTACTAGAAATTTTTAGAATTAGAGTTGTGTTTTGTTATATTTTTTTCACAAATGATACAAAATAACATTTTATTTGAAATTCTAAACATGGAGAATTAATTTAAATTTGTCATAGTCAAAATTAATTTTAAAATAAAGTAAAAAAAATCAGAAAAAAGACGGGTGATATCTATGAATAATTAATTGTATATCTATTTATTAGTTACTCAAGTGTATTTAAGAATTAATCTGGTATTATAAGTAAATATCTAGTAGCATATGTATTATTGGTAATGTTGGTCTAGAAATATATTTCCTACGTAATTTTTCCATTCAAAAAGTCCCACATCACCTTTGGGCATGATTTACGCCAAAAATCAAATATATATAATAGCCATCTCTATGCATTGAATGAACGGGGAAAATTTAGAGATTCTTAGGTGTAAAAGCAGTGATCTTGCGTGGAATGAACTCATGAAGGTTCATCCTATGATTTTAGAAATTTTCTAATTTTATTCGTGGACGAAGATGGAAGAAGGATTTCAGGTCGTCATCCCAGTTCCTGCTCTGCAAGAGGTAATTGTCTCATCTCCTCTCTTATTTTCTTTTAGTTTATATTGTCTAGAATATATTCGTTTTTTTATTTGAGTTTTAATTTTTTCATTCATGTTTTTGTCTGTGTAAGTTCCTTTTTATTTTTGTTCTTCAAATAGATTCATTTCAATATATGAGTTTAAATTTTGATTTTCAATTTTTTTTCTAGTTGTTTATGCTTAGGGTAAATTTTAGAATAGATTCATTTATTTTTTTTGGTTTTAGTTTCAAGAAGTTTACATTTTTCTTATCTTTCTCTGCTTAAACTATTGTATTCACTGATATATATGAACTGCTATAGCATGGTTTGAAGAGGTAACGTCCTTCCTCATCAGATTTCGTATGTCATGATAAAAAAATCTTATTTTGAATTTAAATTTAACTATATTAAGATAAGTTTCAACCGAAAATTTTGTTTCTTTCACTTTTAATTGATTCATTGTTTTCTTTCAATTTTTGTAGTTAGACTTCTATCAATGGAATGAAAGAGTCATCTCTTCCATTGAGTGAAATTTATATTTTTTATTTAAGAGGACTTCTGATTGATATAGCTTTATATGAATTGTAGTTGAAAGATTTATGAATTTGAAATGATATCTCATCTGAAAAAGCGCCTCAACTAATCTTCATAAAGGCTAGATGGTTTTATACCTTTGTTACTTCTTTAGATTTGAGCTCCCTAACTTATCATATATTTGGAGACAAGGATATAAGTTGTGTTTCCATGTTTCAATTGTTAATACTTATTTGACACTGTCTGGAAAGTAGGTTAAGTGACTTCGTACATTATGATTGCCCCCTCTTTCTTCTAAACAATTTGATAGTCTATAATAGTAGGTTAAACCTCATTAATTTTAAAGTGAAATATTGCAAAATAAAGAGTTAACAATTGTATAAATATTATTTTATCTAATATAGATATGACTATGTGGTTTAAGAATGCATTTCTTATTTTTGGGCAAAATATGTAAAACAAAATTTTCCAAAGTCATTGTTTTTATCTAAATAATTCTTTTTCCCAAAAAGTGAAGTTCAAGTCGTGTTTTTTACATAGAAAATACTGTACAAATTTTTTAAAAATAGATTATCATAAAAACTATCACATGAACACAAAAATCTACGTAAGTGTATCTCACTCTCTAATGATGATATCATGTAGGAGTAAAGATTATCAAATAGCAAAAGTCAGAGGGGTAAGTAATATTTTTATTAATTTAAGGGGTTTTGAATAAAACACACTAAGTTTAGGGATGTTCTCAAAAAAAAAAAAAATCATGATAATGATTAAAATTTAGTAAGTTTGGATAAATCATTAATCTACCAAATTTCCTTTTTTGAGAAATAAATTAAATGCACTAGCGTCAAATAAAGAAATATAGTAAAACATTCATCATAATTTTTAGTACATTCAAAATCTGAATAAAAGTTAACATGTCTCCAGACTCAATTCCCCCTACCTTTTCTATTTTTTTTCTCTTTATATGTATACCCCTCATTCTCTCTATAAGATAATGAAAATTGAAGTAACAAAAATGTTAGGATGAAATAGGGAACATGGTATGTTGATGAACCAATACATATATTGTAGAAGTATCTTTTCTTCAAGCCAATGAATCGCGGCACCTACAAGGAGTCGGTTGAAGAATGATTGTTTTATGAAAAACACAAAGAATAGTGTATGTGTTATTTCCAAGTCAACAATAGCAATAGGGTTTCTACTACTAACTCGCTAATTCCTCAGGAACATTGACAATAGGTTTTTCGGCAACAACATCAGATGTTAATTGAACAAATGTTCATCAATTGTTAATCTCCAACTTTGTCTAGCAAATGTTTACCATAGCCCCCGAGGTATCAATTGAGGATTTGTTATATGAAGACATTATCAAGGCTTGGGACTCGTCTTACCAATGATGAAGAAATCATTTTCATACCAAGAAGACTCAAAAGGATATTTTCCTGATCTTCAGTAAGACCAGTCTTGAGCCTAGCTAGAGTTCTTATATCACAAAGCCTCGAATCATTCCAAGGGTGCCATGGTTGAAATCTGCTAGACGAAGTTGAGACGAAGTCAATTGATAAACATTTGTTGAATCAGCCTCAGATGTTTCTATAGATTTTAGTAAATCTATTGTTGTTGTTGCTAAGAATTGATTAGTTGGTAGTAGAACCCTTCTATTGCTATCGAGAATAAAAAGAATAGCACAATCACTTTTCTTTGGGGGCTTCGTTTAACCAAGCCAGCCTTGAAGTGGCTCCTTGTATGCGCTGCTATGCCTTGGCTTGAAGAAAAGTTTCTTCCACAATATGTGCTTTGGTAAATCAACCTACCATGTTAACCATTTCGTCCTTGCATTTTTGTTACTTTCATCGTCATTATTTTAAGGAGAGGAGGATTTTATATATAATGAAAAAAATTAGAAGAGAAATGAGGAGATAGGTTAAGAGACAACTTTTATTCAAACTATGAATGTATAAAAATATTTGTCGTCTGTTTTAGTTTATTTCTTTATTTAAAATATGTTTAAAATGTTAATAAAAGCTTAATTTTCTCCAAACCCAAATTGCCCTATCTCTTCTATATTTTACCTTTATATATGTACTCTTCATCCTCTCTATAAGATGATGAATAAAATTAACAAAATGTAGGGATAGAATGGGAAACATGGTATATTTATGTATCAATGCATGTGTTTTAGAAAAACACTTTTCTTAAAGCCAAGGAATAGGGACACATACAAGGAGTCAATTCAAAAATGGTCGGGGTAAACCCCCTCCCCTGTCCCAAAAAAAAGTTGTTTGAGTTATTTTTCAAGTAAAGAACAAAGTTCTACTATCAACTCACAAATTCCACATCAACATCAACAATAGGTGTTTTCTACAACATCACACATTTATTTTGGTCCTCAATTGCGCTCTTTTCCAGCTTTGAATAGCAGACGTCAACCATGGACGCTTAGGCATCATTTGAGGCATTGTGATATGAAAATTCTATCTAGGATCAAGGCTCGTCTTAGCAAAAATGAGAAAAAAAGTCATTTTCACATCAAGAAGACTCAAAATGAAATTTTCATAATTTTTTGTAAGACTATCCCTAAACCTAGTGAGAGTTTTCATATCACAAACCTCAAATCATTCAAAGGGGGCCATGGTTGACATTTGCTAGTCGGAGTTAGAGACATAGGCAATTGATGAACATTTGTTGAATCAACATCATATGTTACAATAGAAAAAAATGTTGTTGTTGTTGGAGAATTAATTAGTTGGTAGTAGAACCCTTCTATTGCTAGTGATTATTAAAAAACTCGTATAAACTGTCACGATCCAGATCGTCGTGATTGTCACCCACATTAACCCTTCGGTGGGAGAACCATTACTACAACCCAAACCAAGAAACTAAACCAAAAACTAAGCATTTAAGTTATGGAAGCAAGTTAAATACTAAGGAAGAAATAGGGAGTTCCCATAAACTCCAAACAAAAGTCTAATCAACTAAACAAATGCGGAAGTACGCCTAGAACCTGAAAGTTCATGTTCCAAAACTCTAATAAGATCCATAATTCTAAACAAAAAGGGTTACAACCCCAAACTAATGAACTAACAACTAACTAGAAAAGTCTAAGTCCGAATTTTGGACATAGACGGAAAGAGAACTCATGGCAGGCCAAAATAAATGGTTCACCCTTGAATTCTAACGATCACTGATTTTCTAAGCGAGGTCTGTCAATAGCCGCCTGAAGATGCCTTGTACTCAACAAAGAAAGAGCAAGTGTAGTATCAGTACACAACCACAATGTACTGGTAGGATCACACGTCTATCCCACTAAGTGCAACTTACATAAGCCATTACAACACAATAATATCATGCATATATCGAACATATACAATATCATCAACATTTACAAACAAGGTACAATTTCACATTTCTCAAGATACACAGTTACAACAAGTCATTGGTCCTCTCATAAACCCAAACAGTTAGCATACCAGAACGTGGTACCCTATCCAATATTTATGCCGGAACGTGGCAACCGATCCCATATTTATGCCGAAACGTGGCAACCAATCAAAGTTAGTGTGTCAGAATGCAACACCCGATCCATTCAACAAACCACAATCACAATCACAAAGTACATTCTCATAATCATACAATCAAGTCATGATTCATAACATTCATCATTCATCTATCCTCATTTACAATTAATGTGATCAATAATGCAACATTCACATAAATACATGTATCATAATGAATCCAGAACAAACATACATCACACAATCATAGAATCACAACCATCACCTACCTCGAAACAAGCTTGAAACCCTAAGAAACTTGATTCTTTCCTTTCCAGATTGGTTCCGCTTGTTCTTGATCTACAAACAATCAATATAACACGAGAATCAATAAATAATCACTAACTACCCGAATTACTAACAATTCTATCAACCTTAGATCATACCCATGATCTCACTATCCAAATTAGGGCTTTTCCCACCATGAATTCTAGATCAAAACCTTCCCCCATCGATAATTACCCATTAGATTACGTTCTACGGATTGAAAAATGGATTTGGGGAGTTAAACTCTTACCTTTAGCCTTATGAATGGTCGAAAACTGTCAAGAATCGTCTGGGGTTCGTCTCCTTACTCTAAAACTCGAAAAGTGCAGAATAAAGATGTTTTGGGGTTTATTTCAAACTTAAGTCGCGTCGGACCCACCACAACGGTTCTCACCCCGCTACAGCTGCCCAGCCCTGGCGGCAGAAATCCCGCCCTAGCGGCTTGCACGGAACCAGTGTGCTATTTTAATAATTCCAAGACCCCAATTTCACAATACACCTTCAACTAACGACACTCACAAAATACCTTTTACGCTAAGATCGATTCCGAGAGTTCTACTCGCCTGAATTCAATTCAGTAAAGTCGTACGGGTTTCTTACCGACTTATCTATCTACTCATGTGGTCAAATTCATAATTAGATCACCCAATTGCTACCAGATTTCCCTAGACCATACATACTCCAATTTCATTCAAATCTGGACTAGGTTGGGAAAATCCAAATACTACGAAAAAGTTTTTCGACCCAAAAAATTTCCCCGTTGGCTTTTCTATAAAGACGGGAACATATCGTTACACAAAAACTTTTCTTTGGAGTTTCATTTAATCTGGATAATCTTGAACTGACTCCTTAGCTTGTTTGAGTTGCTATGTCTTGACGGAAAGTTTCTTTCACAATACATGCATTGGTATATCAACATATTATGTTACCAATTTTCCCCCTACATTTTTGTTACTTTCATTCTCATCATTTTAGGGAGAGGATGAGTATTTATGTAAAGAGAAAAAACATTAGAAGAGGCAGGGGGAGTTGGGTTTGGAGACAACTCAACTTTTATTCAGATTATGAATATATTAAAAAATATGTTGGTTATTTTACTTTATTTATTGGCATTGGTGCATTTATTTTATTATCCTAATAAGAAAAAAAAATTAGGTTCATAAATTCGAAGTAAATTTTAATTCTCATCATGATATTATTTTATTTGACAGAATACCCTAAAATTAGTGTGTTTAATCAGAACCCCTCGAATTATTAGTACTATTTATTAGTCTATGACTTTGGCTATTTGATAGTTTTGACCCCTACATGATCTCATTCTTAGAGAGTGAGATACACTCCTCTATGATTTAGATTTTTTGTTCATGTGACGTTTTTTTTAAAAAAAAATTAATTTTTTTAAAGATTAATTTTAAAATTATTTTTGGGCCAAAATTATTATGGGAAAATTATGTGATTAGATAAATATATACTAGTTAATTGGGTAACATAGTTATAGCTTGCATCAATTACAATTCAGAATTTACTTCTAGCTATAGTTACACTCCTCTCTCTCCCCTATCTTTGGAATCTCTATCGCCTCTCTCCTCTTTATGAATCATCTATCACTCACCTCTCTCCTCTCCCTGCCCAAGTTTCTCTCTCTCTCTCTCGATTCTCTTTAGTTAATCTCTCTCTAACTTTATACAAACACAAATGTATAATTTGTGTTTGTGTTTGTATAAAGCGAGAGAGAATGGATGTACAAATGAAAATACATATCTCTCCGCCATATACACTTATAATTATACAAATATAAATCTTCCCCTACCCAGTTCTCTTTTGTCTTTCTCTCTCTCTCTCTCTCGCTTTTTACAAACACAAATTATACAAATATAATGTATAAGATGTGTTTATATAAAGCGAGAGAGAGATTGGGTATACAAATACAAATGTTTTAAATCGATTCAATCATATACGATTAGAAATTGTATGTAGATATACAAATGCAATCATTGATACATATACATAGTAGTTACATATATATAATTATCTAACTTATATACATATATAATTCACCTCTCTCTACTCTCCACCCTCTCTTGTTTGTCTCTCTCCTCCCTCTTCAATCTCGCTTGTCACAACCCAAAAATGGATGTGATGGCACTCGTCCTATCCCACCAAGACAAGTCATCCTAAAACTCAACAATTTTGATAAAGTGCGGAAATAAAAATAAAAATAAAAGTTAAATAACAATTTCTAATGCGGATAACAAGTCAACTTAACTAAATCCCAAAAACTTGGTTGTCTCTCATGTAAAACAAAATCATAAATAGGAGTAAGAAGGTCCACTGAGATGACAAACAACTACCTCACAAATCTCCACAGGAAGCCTCAGAAAAGAAAATAATAGAAAGTATCACAAAGATCTAGGCTTGTAACCTACAAAAGAGTAGAAGCAAAGGTTGAGTACCAAACCACACGGTACTCAACAAGTAAACGTCTAAACACAAGCTAAGGGAATAGAATATGGGTACTCTTTACACCCCAACCGAACCTCTACAACTACAACCTGCACGAAAACTAGTCCAACCTAATAGTTCACAATTTACATAGCACATAATTCAAGCACGTCACTTCAACAATATAGATCAACAACACATAAGATCAGGTTCACCAATCACAAGTTTCACAGAAAGGCACTCACAAGTTCACAAATGATAAAGATATGCAATGCAATGAAATGCAATGTCAAGTATCGTGATGCATGTCTGACCTAACGATACACACCTAGTGTCTCTCAGTCTGGGACCCATGGGGACATATCTATCCATGTATCAATCGTGGCGTGCGACATGTCCCTCGATAATAGAATCTGTTGCGGCGTGCGACACGTTCCTCAATTATAGTATCCATCACGGCGTGCAACACGTCCCTCGAAATTGTACATCATCTTTAATTTCTTATTCTTCCTCAATTCACATAACATTTATCACAACCATGTCTTTATTCCAATGCAAATGACATGTTCACAAATAATGAGGAGATGACCATTACATAACAATGCACAATTCACAACAACAAAATTGTGATACAACATCAATAATGAAACCTTTCAAATCATTCTCAAACATCACACACCAATAATTAATCACATAGCCTTTTATTAACCTTTTCCATCATTAGAATTATTCAACATGGACAAGTCAACCCATAACCAAGTCCCATCACTCTCCAAGACATACCACAAGGAAATACATAATTCTATGCACTTAATAAGGGTTTAGAAATCCACTTGCCTCAATTAATCAATAATTCACTCAGGGACTTGAGCCTTCCCCTTTCGTTGAGCTTCCAAATCAATGCAATCTATTCAAGTACATAATCACAATAAGATTTTGAAACTAGCAACACCCATATTACTATAGGTTTTGTCTAGACCCAAAAAACTCACCCAAATCTATAATCAAGTTCTTATGTTTCATGCCTAGGGTTAAGTCCCAATTTCCCCCCCCCCCCCAAAATATCATAAATCTAATGGTTTTTACATAATACCCTACACTTAATATTTAATTACATATACCAATATATAACAACTTGAATTAGAATATGGTATTAATAAGAAAAATCAAAGAAACAATGATGTCAATTGCGAACAACATCACGAGGACACCACAATTTCAAACCTCAAATTGATATACCTTATATTCCTAGATATTAATTCAATCACATGTTATCTAATCACAACCTAGGTTGATTGGCTAGCGCCCCACAACTGTGTGTGCGCGTGCGTGCATCAATTAATGAATGCATATGCAGAGCAATTAATGCAGGCATATGAGAAATTAAATGCTTTAGTTGAATTTTCCTTACGTGAAGCAGTTCGTCCTACTTTGGTCCGTGTTCACACCGTACGTAGGTTAGTTTTCTGCTCCTCTTTATTTTATTTTCTAAATTAATTAGGTACTAAAAGTGGCAAATCTTATTAACTTATCTTAATATATATGGGCCAAATGGTATAGAGTCTTAAGTAAATTAAGGACTTGGGCCTTTAACTTCCAACTAAATAAATTAATTATTTAATAAATACCTGTCAATTACATATTCATAGTTATCGAATAGGTCAAATTTTCAAACCAAATTCACTGATTGATCATAAATGACTCGAGGCAACTATCGAGAGGAATAAAAAAGTAATTTCACAAAAAATTGCAAAGAAAGATCTTCTGAGTTATTACATTATCCACCACTAAAATTCATGTTCATCCTTGAACATAAAGTAAAAGAAAGTACCTAAAGCTTTGAAAAACTTAGGATATCTGGCACACATATCAGACTCTGGCTCCCAAGTCGCCTCTCCAATTAAGCGGTGCTTCCATTACACCTTCACTGAAGCAATCTCCTTGGTCCTAAGCTTTCAAACCTGCCTATCCAATATATTTATTTGCTCCTCCTCGAAAGTCAAGTCTGGACCTAGCTCCACTGAATTTAGTGAAAACACATGAGACTCATCGGGTATATTTTTCCGAAGCATAGATACAATGAAGACAGAATGTACAACTGACAAACTAGGTTGCAAGGCCAACTTATAGGCCATCTCTCCCACTCGGCTCAAAATCTCAAAAGGTCCAATGAATCTAGGGCTAAGTTTTCCCTTCTTCCTAAACTTTATCTGTAACACCCCAGATTCGAGAAAGAAAAAAATTCCAGATTTTCAGAAGTTGCAGGTGCCACCAACGGAGGCCACCTACGGGTCGTCAGTCGACTTACAACCCATCAGTCTGCTACATCAATGGGCCAGTCGACGTATAGTTTCAGACACCAGATTTCAGCCATCTGACATTCAAACGACGACGATCATGACAGACCGTCAGTCGACTAACGGTCCGTCAGTCAGCTCTGTCGATGGGCCAGTTCAACTTTTAGTTTTCAAACCCCTGATTTCAGCCCTTTGACATCCAAACGACGACTGACAGGACAGACTATCAGTCGACTTACGACCTGTCAGTCAGCTCCATCGATGGGCCGATTGACTTTTAGTTTAGGGGTAATATAGTCTTTTCCTTAATATTTTATCCCTAAACTACTTTGTTTTGGTGAGTTTTAGCCTATTATTCTAGTCAAACCTAAACCATTATTAACTAGAATTCACCAAGCTTAGACCGAAAATGAGGAGAAAAAAGGCAATAACTTTCTCCAAGAACGTAACAAGTTTATTTCAGCTCCAACCCCCAAATTAAAAGATTTCTCCGTGAAATCTGTCACCAGGTATGTGGGATTTCACTAGTGGGTTCTGTTTATCCACTAAGTCCCCAAAATTTAGTCAGATTCTTGATTCCTTTATCTTGCTTAGACCTAGGGTT
This sequence comes from Solanum chiquidenum, assembly GCA_029582725.1. NCBI lineage: Eukaryota > Viridiplantae > Streptophyta > Magnoliopsida > Solanales > Solanaceae > Solanum > Solanum chiquidenum. The sequence continues at coordinate 12,917 of JAJOOS010020927.1, read as the reverse complement.
TCTACCTTAGATATTGGTTGTGATTTAGCTATTAAGGTATTCCTAATCAGATTATCATGTTTTCTTAGAATCATTGCTTAGTTTTTTGAATGAAACTTAAAACCCTAGTCGTGTAGGTTATTTTAGTTCACGAATTACACATGCTAGGTCATTTAAACAAATATACATGCCTCCATTTTTGAATGTCACCTTATCACTATATATCACCTTATCACTATATATTGTTACATTCTCAGATTTTGCATGTCAATATTTTGAGCTATTCAGTATTTTAGTCATAATGTGTTACATACATATTCAGTTGGGAGTAGATATAGCACTGAGTTGGACTAGGGTTCAGTTACCCTCATAGTCCCAGAACTACGTGCCCCCATAGGTTAAGTCCCCTCTATGGGCATCAATTTTAGTGGTCACGCTAGTCATGCCTTTATATCCCTGGCAAGGTATATTGGGTCTTCTCGATGGGGCGTATGCATCGGACTCCACGTTTAGCTCACCTGGTTTTATGTCAGTTACTAGTAGATCCTATAGTCAGACTCTAGTGTATTTGACCAGGTTTTCAGTTATACTTCAGTATTGAGTCTCAACATGTTATGTACTTGGTCATTGCATTTATTTCTGTTCATTTCGGTATATCTCAGTATTTCCACCATGTTCAGATTATGTCATTGTTTAGTTTTGCTTTGTTCATCTTATATGTTTTGTTCAGCTTTTATGCTATCCTACGTTCTCAGTACCTTTCAAGTACTGACGCCTACTCTGCTCTACATCTTTTCATGATGTAGGTTCAGTTCCTCAGCATTCAGATCACGCGTAGATCGGTTTCCGATCCACATTCAGTAGCTTCAGTGGTGAGTCCTCATAATTCGAGGACAATAGAAATGTTTTCAGATTTTGTCTTTCATTTCAGTTTCAGTTTTGCTAGGGTTAGCCGGGACATGTCCCAACAACTCTAGGCAATTAGATGCTTTTTCAAACTTAGTTAGATTCGACTTTAGATTTTGAGTGATTGTTTAGTATCACTAAACTTTTAGAATTTTACATATATTCAGACCATCATTGGGTATTCCCCATAATTCAATTATTTCATGATTTAGCTTCCGCATTAGTTATCTTTTCGTAGATATATTCAGTTTGCTTATGATATACCAGCTTAGGGTTAACTTTAGGTCACTCGTGATCCTAGGTCTTGTGTTACGTCAAGGGGGTAGCCTCAAGGCGTGAAAAATTTGGTATCAGATCACTAGGTTTAAGAGTCCTAGGATTTCTGAAAGCCGCACTAAGTTAAGTCCTTTTCATGGGAGTGAAGTGCACCACATATAACAAGAGAGAGGCTACAAAGTGTTTTAGGAAAACTTCACTTTCTTTGCTACTCTATTCGTGCGTAAGGTATGATCCAACTTCTCGTTTCTAATTTGATGTTATGCATTTCAGATCATGCCTCCTCATAGAGCATACCCAAGGAATGCTAATGCACACAATGTTAACACAGTTCCTCCAGTCCTAGACCATGAGGTTTCGTAAGCAGAGTTTCGGAATGCGATTCAGTTTTTGGCTCAGAGTATGACTAACCAGAACAATGAGCAGTTTCCAGATCCTACTAATAGAAATGGTGGATCAGTGGCAACTAGAGTTCGAGATTTTGTTAGGATGAATCTCCTAAGTGTTTAGGGTCGAAAGTTGGTGAGGACCCACAAAACTTCATTGATGAGGTGAAGAAAATCTTTGGAGTGATGCAAGTGACTGGTAATGATAGGGTAGAGTTGGTATCCTACCAGCTTAAGGATGTAGCTCACATTTGGTTTACTCAAGGGAAAGAAAACAGAAGTGTGGATACAGCTCCTATGACTTGGGAGTGTTTTACTGGAGCTTTTCTGGACAGGTTCTTCCCAAGAAAGTTGAGGGAGTCTAAGGCACAATAGCTTATGAATTTGAGACAAGGTTCAATGTCTGTCATAGTGTACGGACTTAAGTTCACCCAACTCTCTAGGTATGCTCCACATATGGTTGCCGGTCCAAGGGCACAAATTAGTTAGTTTCAAATTGGGTATCCGACTTAATGAAGACAGAGTGAAGGAATGCTATGTTGATAGAGGATATGAATATCTCTAGGCTCATGACTCATGCTCAACAAGTTGAGGAGATAATCTTAGGGAAATAGCTAAGGTCAATAAGAAAGCTAGAACAGGGAACTGTGAGTACTCTCAACAGAAATCGGGTGGTGGATATCACTTAAAGTTTCGACAGGATCAGAATAGTAGGGCACCAAACTCTATGTCTCAGGGGAGTATTTCAGGAAATAGGACCTACCCAACTTGTCCAAAGTGTGGTAAGAACCATCCGGGCGAGTGTCTTACAGGCAAGCATGGATGCTTTGGGTGTGGTCAGTCCGGCCATAGGTTGAAGGATTGCCCTTCTGCCAGGCAGGGGCAATGAGGTAATGATAGCAGGGCTTAGTCTACAGTCCCAACAACACCAATATATCGCACAACTCAGTAGGGCGTGTCACTGGTACAGGTGGCGGTTAGCGCCAAAACAGATTGTATGCTCTCCAGGCTCGCCAGGACCAGGAAGATTTTCTTGATGTGGTCACTAGTACGTTACAAGTCTTTCATTTAGATGTTTATGCATTGTTAGATCCAGGGGCTACTCTTTCTTTTGTAACTCTCTTTATAGCAGTAATCTTAGGTGTCAATCCAGAAAGTCTTTCAGAACCCTTCTCAGTCTCTACTCCAGTTGGTGACCCAGTTATAGCTAAACGGATATACATAAATTTCCCTGTCACAGACTCTCATAAAGTTACCTTAGTAGATCTTGTAGAGTTAGAAATGGTATATTTAGATATCGTTCTAGTCATGGATTGGTTACATTCGTGATTATGCCTCAGTCAATTGTAGAACTAGGATCGTTCGGTTTTAGTTCAAATGAGCTAGTCTTAGAATGGAAGGGTAGTAGCCCAGTGCCTATAGGTCGATTTATCTCTTACCTTAAGGCCAGAAAGATGATCTCTAAAGGGTAGTGTGGTACATGTTGAGGAAAAAGGGATGGAATTAGCAAAAGATTTGACCGACTTGCTCGCTTAGGAGTTAGTCTTACAGACACATAAGATGGTGGTGTGAAAATCCAGAATAGATTAGAATTTCCATTGTTAGCAAAGGATAAGGAAAAACAGATAGTGATCCCATACTGCTTCAGTTGGAAGGTGCAGTTCATCAATAGAAAGCAGAGGTTTTCTCCTAAAGGGGAGATGGTCACTTATGTTTTCCTATGGTGGATGAGTAGATGAAGCAGCCTTGATTGGACCAGATACGGTTTACGATGCTATGGAAAAAGTTTAGCTCGTCAGAAATAGACTTAAGACAAAAGTCCTATACATATGTAAGGAGAAGGAACTTAGAGTTTGGGATAGATGATTGGGTTTTCCTGAAAGTATCATCTATGAAGGGGGTGATGAGATTTGACAATCTTGGAGGAGTCGGTCTATAGAGGGAGATACTTGGGAAGCAGAAGCAACCATGAATGACAAGTATCCTCGTTTCTTTCCTTCCGATTCTGTTTCAACATGAAATAATAGTTTCCTCTCTAGTCTTTCAGTTTACTTGTGCATAAATTCAGTCTTAGTACCTTGTTCCTTCAATTGTTCTTGCATTTTTCAGCATATTTTCATGTACTTAGAACTCGGTTCAGCCATATATCAATTTCTAGTACTTAGTAGTAGGGATTGCAGCTCCTTCCTTCCATACCCAGCTAGTTCAATATTCATTCAAGGACGAATGTTCCCAAGGGAGAGATATTGTAACACCCTAGATTTGAGAAAGGAAAAAATTCCAGATTTTTATAAGTTGCAGGTGCCACCGACAGAGGCCACTAAGGACCGTCAGTCGACCTATGGCCCGTCAGTCAGCTACGTCGAAGGGCTAGTGAACTTTTAGTTTTAGACCCCAGATTTCAGCCATCTGACAGCCAAATGATGACTGACAGGACGAACCGTCAGTCGACTTATGGCCCGTCAGTCAGCTCTATCGATGGATCAATCGTCTTTTAGTTTTCAAACCCAGATTTCAGCCCTCTGACAGCCAAATGACGACTAATAGGACGGACTGTCAGTCAACTCATCAGTCAACTGCGTTGATGGGCCAGTCGGCTTTTAGTTTAGGGGTAATAGGGTGTTTTCCTTATTAGATTATCCCTAAACTACTTCATTTTGGTCAGTTTTAGCCTATTATTCTAGTAAGGTTTTAGCCTAAACCATTATTCACTAGAATTCACCAAGCTTTGAACGAAAAAGAGGAGAAAAGAGGCGACAACTTTCTCCAAGAACGCAACAAGTTTCCTTAAGTTCTAACCCCAAAATCAAGTGTTTTCTTCGTGAAATTGATCACAAGGTATGCAGGATTTGACTAGTGGATTCCGTTCATCCACTAGGTCCCTAGTTTTAAGTCATATTCTTGATTCCAATATCTTGCTTAGACCTAGGGTTTCTAAAACCCTAGATATTGGGTGTGATTTAGCTGTAGAGTATTCCTAATCAAATTATCATGTTTTCGTAAAATCCTTGCTTAGTTCTTTGCATGAAACTCAGAACCCTAGTTGTGTAGATTCTTTTAGTTCATGAATTACACATGCTAAGTCTGTTAAACAGCTATACATGCCTTAGTTTTCGAATGTCACATTATTAGTATATAATTGTTACATTCTCAGATTTTGCATGTCCATATTTTGAGCTATTTAGTATTTCAATAATTCATTCATAATGTGTTACATACATATTCGGTTGGGAGTAGACCTAACACCGAGTTGGACTAGGGTTCAGTTAGCCTCATAGTTCCAGAACTAGGTGCAGAGCTAGCCCTCTGTTAGGGGGTTCATCCGAACCCCATTCGGTGGAAAATATTACTATTTATATATGGTTAAAATGATTTTGATAACAATCATCGTAGGTAAACTCTTTTAAAGGCAAATTTTGATCCCATCTAGCACCAAAATTGATCACATATGCTCAGAGCATGTCCTCCAACACCTGAATAGTCTGCTCGGACTGACCATCTGTCTGAGGATGAAAACTCATATCTAACTGAGTACCCAAACCATGCTGTAATGCTTTCCAGAAATGGGAAGTGAACAATGAACCTCGATCAGACATAATAGAAACTGGAACTCCATATAGTCATACAATCTAACTAATATACTGCTCGACTAACTTCTCTGTCGTATACTTCACCCAAACCAAAATGAAGTGGGTAGACTTGATCACATGTCAACAACAACCCAAATGGAGTCATAACCAGCCACTGTGGTAGGAAAACCTACAACAAAGTTTGTAGTGATCCTCTCCCACTTCCAAGTAGGAATAGATATCCTTTGAGATATACCCCTGGGCCTCTGGTTCTCACACTTGACCAATTGTCAAGTCAAGCACCTAGAAACAGAGTCTGCAATATCCATCTTCATGTCCCACCACCAGTAATGCTGACTTAGATCATGATACATCTTCGCCGCTCCCGGGTGGATGGAATATCGAGAATAATGGGCCTCCTCGAGAATCAATCTAATCAACTCGCCCATCTTGGGCACACAAATCCTACCTCTGATCCTCAAGACACCATCAGAATCAAGGACATCCTCCTTAGCATCTCCTCTCAACACTTTTTCTCGAAAGAGACATAACTTCTCATTATCAGACTGGTGCTCATGAATCTTCTCAACTAAAGAAGACTGAGCCTCAATAAAAGCAATCATACCATCGCTCTCCTCTGAAATATGCAATCAGAGAAAACTGTTAGCTAGCCTCTAAACATCTCTAGCCAACATTCTCTCGTTAATACTAAGTGCGAAAAGACTCCCTATGCTAGAAGTCTTCCTACTCAAATTATCGGCAACCACATTGGCCTTTCCTAAATGATATAGAATGGTTACATCATAGTACTTCAATACCTCATGCCATCTACGCTGCCTCAAGTTCAAATCCCTGTGACTGAAGATCAATTGAAGACTCCAATGATCAGTGAAGATCTCACAATGCACCCCATACAAATAGTGACCCCATAACTTAAGCACAAAGACCACGTCTGCCAACTCCAAATCATGAGTAGGGTAGTTCTTCTCATGGGCCTTCAACTGCCTAGAGGAATAAGCAATCCCTTTCCCCTTCTACATCAATACACCAGCCAAATTGAATCTTGAAGCATCACAATAAACAGTAAAGTCCACACCCTCCTCAGGTAGATTCAACATATGGGCCGAAGTCAACAAAGTATTGATATTTTAAAATCTCTCGTCACACTCATTAGAACACTGAAAACCCACACCCTGTTGAGTCAATCTAGTCAATGGACATGTAATAATAGAGAAACTCTGGACAAATCATTGATAATGGCCTGCCAATCCCACAAAACTCTGAATATCGGTAGGAGAAGTAGGTCGCGTACAACCTCTAACTGCCTCAATGTTGGCCAGATCTATTCTAATACCTTCTTTGGAAACCAGGTGTCCCAAGAATGCCACAGAATTAAGCCAAAACTCGCACTTTGAGAACTTGGCATACAACATCTCTTCTCTCTACTTCTGAAGTACAATCCTTAAGTATCAGACATGGTCCTTCTCAGTCCTGGAGTAAACCAAAATATCATTGATGAAGACAGCCACAAAAGAATCAAGATATGGTCGAAACACCCCATTAATCAACTCCATGAATGCTGCATGTTAGTTAGTTAACCCAAAGGACATCACTAGGAACTAATAATGCCCATAATGATTCTGAAAAGCTGTCTTAGGGATATCTGATGCCCTAATCTTAAGTTGATGATACCAGACCTAAAATCAATCTTATAGAACAATGATTCTCCCAGTAGCTGATCAAATAAATCATCAATATGTGAAAGAGGATACTTATTCTTCACTATTACCTTGCTCAACTGTCTACAATCACTACACATCCTCATTTTCCCGTCCTTATTCATCACAAACAACATATGGGCACCCCAAGGTGAAACACTAGGGCGAATAAACCCCTTACTCAACAAATCCTATATTTTATCTTTCAACTCTGCTGGAGCCATACATTAAGGAGGAATAGAAATGGGCATAGTGCCCGACTCCAAATCAATATCCCTATTGGGGGTACACTTGGAAGATTAGAAGGGAATATATCAAGAAACTCCTGAACCACAGGAACAGAATCCATGGGAGGTGGTTCAATACTAGTGTCCCTAATGAAGGTTAAGTAAGACAAACACACTTTCTCCACCAATCTATGAGCACGGATAAATGAGATGACCTTACCAGGATAAGAGCCACTAGCACGCTTCTACTCAATCCTCGAAACACTGGGAAATTCTAAGGTCACAATTTTAACATTAAAATCAAGAATAAAATGATAAGGATAAAGTCAATTTGTACCCAAGATAACATCAAAGTCTACCATCCCCAGAATGATTAAGTCTACCCAAGTGTCATACCTTGCCAAAGAAATAAGACATGATCGATACAGTCAATCCACCACTAAAGGCTGACCCGTGGGTGTAGAAATATGAATTGGTGTGGTCATGCTTTCACATGTCATATCAAATTCAACAGCAAAATAGGCAGACACATAAGAGAATGTAGACCCCAGGTCAAATAATACAGATGTAGATCGATGGCATACTGGGATGATACCTGTAATATCAACATTAGAAGTCTCTACCTTGGGTTTCCCCGGGAAAACATAATTATGGCCCCCTCTGCCACATCCAGCCTGGGTGATACCTCTATCCCCACTCTGCTGAGCTGCAGTACCATTACCAGAAGTTATACCACCTCTAGCTGAATGAAATCTACCTCAGCCTCTACCCTGTATTATCAGTGGTCTAGTATGAAATGAAGAATTAGGCGGGGGTCCTCCATGACCCCTGTAGAAAGTAACTGTCGCATCAGGTGATCATGATCTCTATAACTAAAGTAAAACCTCTGATCTGGGAAGTGCTGTACGGATCCTAAAAACTTGATATAATTGCCTCGCCATGTACGTCACACCCCAAGCCTACACCCTGGGCGTGGTCGATACTTGAGAACCATTGTTGGTACCCAAGAGAACCCTTGACCTGGCCCATTAATCAGCGGAAGACTTATTTAGTAGAAATAGAAATCTCAAAACAAACTCAACTCATAAGGATATCATAATTAAAATAGTTTAACTCAATATACTCAAATGAACATAAGTGTTCAACTCACAGTCTTTAAAACATCAATAAGGAAAATTAGAAAAAAGACTCCTCAACTACTAATGTCTATGAAGCCTCTAAAATAATAACATGGAAGTCGGGACAAGACCCACAACATCCTAACAAAACTAGAAGTAAATGTGGAATCCTCCTGAAGCAAGGAGGCTAACCAAAGTAAATTTGGAACTGCAAGTGGTATCAACGGAGCGCCTGTTGATGACCCTGAATACCTGTATCTGCATCATGAAAAGAAGTAGGATAAATGATGTCAGTACATTGAATGTGCGAGCACGTAAGGGGAACTCTAAAGCATAGATATAAGCTTGAATTGATAAAATGGAAGGTACTCACCTCATCTCAACTCAACCCAACTCGAGTCAACTCAAATCAAGGGTACTCAACTCAATTCAATATAAGAGCAAAAAACAAGATATAATATAATGAAAGCTTTTAAAACAATAGATAATAACTCAATGTATGTGAACATACAATAATAAACTCTTTACTCATATTTGTGAGATTCTCTAACCGACAACTATCACTATGAGCTATGTGATTATACAATGTCTCCCCCACACTGCCAAAACTGTCCTATATGTTGTTGGAGTATAGAAAATCCTCAACTAAGTGGATCCACTAAGCTATACTTAAAAGTAATAAGGAATCATCTAAAAAGTATGACCCTTTACCCATATTGACATACATGGTTTATGAGGACTTTGAGTTGTTTGAACTCGTCCCCATATCGGTGCTCAATACTATCCCAATAATATAACTCATTCTCATATGTTTAAAAACATTTACTCATCCTCAAACTTTGAGTTTTTACGTAAAAGATTCTCTTAAAAGAGATAATGCTCAAAAACTCCTCATGGGCTCATTTGGAAATCAAGATTTCCTCTCGTTTTAAATGTAAAATCATTTATACTTTCGAATACTTAGTCCCCTTATATTCATTTTGAAAACATGAACTCAACTCTCCTCATCCTCATACTCAAATACTCAACTCTTTAAACAAGTTTTAAAATAATGTAAAAGATTTCTCAAACTGACCCAAAGGACTCCTTCGAACTTTACTCTTAGCTCTATCTTGATTTTGAAATGTGAATTCAAGATTTATGATTCATGATATATATGATCTCTTGACGATTAATAAAGGTTTAAATATTTAGGATTAAGAAGAGAAGTAAAGCTTGACCCAAAGGAACAAGTGCGGAATGAGAACGAAGGAGAAAAGTGGCCTGACGATTCGGGCACAGGGGTGGCATATCACGCCAGGCCTCCAATTACTGGGAGTCATTTCTGGCACACAACTGGTGCCCCACGCCAGGCCTGCTAGCTCATCAGGGGCGCGGTGCCCCAGCCCTCCAGAACATCCTGACGAATTTTTCTTCTCGGTTTTTGGCCTTAATTCACCTAGAATTGATTGATTTCTTCCAAACTTCCTTAAATTCATAAACCCAGCACAAGTAAACGAAAATCTTCTCAAATTTCCTCAAGAACAACCCTCAAATAAAAAACCTCGCCTTAAGAACTCATCAAACTCTATTAATAACAAACGAAGAACAAAACCTCAAGAAAACTCATGAAGAACTCAATACACAAAATCATATGGTCGAATTCAATAAGGAAACTCATGATTGGTGTGAAGGTGAACTAACCCATCACTATGAAAACTTACATACCTCGAAATAAGTAAGTTCTTGGTGATTTCTCCGAAATCTTGAAAAACATCTTGAAACTCCTCTTTTCTACTGTTGAACTTTGCCCTAATTTTCCAAACGTTTTTAGACTTTAGTGACAACTAATTTTCATCAGCTTTGACCCCTAATTAAAAGAGAAAAATGCTTAAGACTAATAGGGTAAGGAAAAGACCAAAATACCCTTTCTTAAAATGGATAAATTTCCTTAACTGGACAAGCTATTCTCAAATGGGCATATCTCCTTCCTCCAAATTCAGAATTTAACAAAATCAGCGTCATTGGAAAGAGGAGTTAACGGAATTTGATTTGACACTTTATGGGCCCTCTAACTCATCCTGTGTTGAAAGTTATGATCGTTTGAAGCTAATCCAAACTCACAATTGAAGATTACCTTGCACAATTCTCAATTCAGCTATTTCTAGTTTAGCTCTTTCTAAGACCGAGGTGTTACAATGTAGGTCATTGTAGTGAAATGTATGAACCTTGACCCCTGCTATATGAACCCTGAGGTATCTTACCACCTTTGGATGTCAGCCACCTCACCAATCTACGGATCCTTTTCGTCTCGTCTTGAATAATGGCCAAAGACTCTAACGTATCAAACAACTCTCCTCTCTCACTCTCCAAGGGATGAAGCGGTCATGAAAGGCCCTTGAAATATCTCTCAAGTCACTAGATATAACGACCTTTTCCCATCGTTATAGAAAAGCCAATGGGATAAATTTAGGGCCGGGAAAGTTTTTCATACTTTTGGATTTTCACAACCTAGTCTACATTTGGATAAAATCGGAGTCTTAAAGGTGTAGGGAAATCTGGTAACAATATGGTGAGTTATGTATGATTTTGATTACATGAGTAGTTAGATAACTCGTTAAGCAATCCGTACGACTTTACAGAATTGAATTCAAGTGAGTAGAACTTCCGGAATCGATCTTAGCGTGAAACGTATTTTCTGAGTGTCGTTGGTTAGAGGTGTGTTATGAAATAGGGGTCTTGGAATTATTAAAATAGCTCACTGTTTCATGCAAGCCTCTTTGGCGCTGGTTTTTGTCGCTCTGGTGGTGCAACTCTAGCGGGGCCGCTCTAGCGGGGTGAGGGCTGCTATGGCGGGCCAGACACAACTTAAGGTGGTAAATAAACCCCTAAACGACCTTATTCTACACTTTTTGATTTTTATACCTAAGGAATGGACCCCAGGCGACTATTAACAATTTTCCATTATTCTTGAGGGTAAAGGTAAGCTTTTTACTCCCTAAATCCATTTTTTGATCCGTAGAACGTAATAGAATGGGTAATTATCAATGCGGGAGGGTTTTGATATAAATTCTATGGTGAAAACAACCCTATTTTGGATACTTGGGATCATGGATTTGATCTAGGGTTCATACAATTGTTAGTAATTTGGGTAATTAGTTATTGTTTATTGATTCTCGTATTATATTGATTGTTTGTAGACCAAGAACAAGCAGAACGAATTCAGAAAGGGAAGGATCAAGTTTCTTAGGGTTTCAAGCTTGTTTCGAGGTAGGTGATAGTTGTGATTCTATGATTGTGTGCTGTATGTTTGTTCTTGCTTCATTATGATACATGTATGTATGTGAATGTTGCATTATTGATCACACTTGTTGTAAATGAGATGGATGAACTATGATTGCCATGAATTCATGACTTAAATGTATGATCTTGAGGATATACTTGTGATTGTGATTGTGGTGTGTTGAATGGATCGATTGCCACGTTCCGACATAACTAACTTGGATCAGTTGCCACGTTCCGGCATAATTATGGGATCGGTTGCTACGTTCTGGCATAAACATTGTATTGGGTACCACGTTCTGATATGCTAACTGTTTGGGTTTGGGTTCCATGAGAGGATCAATAATTTGACATAATTATGTAGTTCGGGAAATTAGAAATGTGTTGTTGTTCTTAATGTTGATAATATTGTATATGTTCGATATATTCATGTGATTATATTGTTGTATGACTTACGTATGCTACACTTAGAGGGATAACCGCTTTATCCTATGAGTACACTATGGTTGTGTACTGGTACTGCACTTGCTCTTTATTTGTTGAGTACATGGCATCTTCAAGTGGCTATTGATACAATTCTTCCGGGCTGCCATGAGTTCTCCTTTCGTCTATGTTCACATTTCGGACTAGACTCTTCTAGTAGTTGATTAGTTCATTAGTTTGGGGTTGTATCTCTTCTTGTTTAGACTTGGTTCATTGTTAAATGTTTTGGTACATTGACTTTCAAGTTCTAGGTAGTATTTCCGCATTGTTTAGTTGTTAGATCTTTTGTTGAAGTTTATGGGAACTTTACTTTTTAGCTATTAATTCTGCTTTTGTATACTTAAATGCCTTAGTTTTTAGATTAGTTGCTTGGTTTGGATTGTAGTAATGGTTCTCCCACCGGAGGTTTAGTGTGGTTGCCAATCACGATGGTCTGGGTTGTGATAAAGTCGGTATCAGAGCCTAGGTTCGTTGATCTCGATGTACCAAAATGAGTCTAGTAGAGTCTGGCAGAACGGTATGGGGAAACCTTTATTTTTGTCTGAGAGGCAATAGGACTTTAGGAAATCTCTCTGTTTTCTCTTGTCTCCTTTCGTGCTATAACTTGATTCCAATTGGTATCTGGCGATTCAAGTTGGTATCTAACCTCCTTCAATCTTCGGTCCGCAGATGGTTTATACTAGATATAACGGCGTCAGACTCGTATATCTTGTTAATGCTCAAGCTGAGAAATTTGCAGCGAGAGGTCGCGGTCGAGGCAGGGGTAGAGGAATAGCTAGGGGTAGAGGCCGAGGAAGAGTAGTGCCTGCTAGAGATGAGGTACCGATCGAGATTGCTCCATAAAATGAGGCCCCTCCTGTCACGACCCGAGAGTACCCCCTAGTCGTAACATGGCGTATTCGACCCTGAAGGGGTCTTATACAAGCCACATAGTCATTCATTGCATTCAATAATGAAAATAGTGCGGAATAAAAAAACTTATTTACATCCACAC